>PVIJ01004035.1:0-123950 GCA_004024925.1 Scalopus aquaticus | reverse complement strand
AGTGTTTTTGTATCCTTTGGGTAAATTCCCAAAAGTGGGATTGCTGGGTCGTATGGAAGCTCCATGTTTAGCAGTCTGAGGAATCGCCATACAGCTTTCCATAGTGGTTGGACCAGTTCACATTCCCACCAGCAGTGTAGAAGAGTTCCTTTTTCTCCACATCCTTTCCAGCATTTGTTGTTGCCTGTATTTTTAATGCCTGTATTTTACCACCTCACAAGTATGAGGTGGTATCTCATAGTGGTTTTGATTTGCATTTTCTTGATTATAAGTGATGTTGAGCATTTTTTCATATATCTGTTGGCCATTTGCTTTTCTTCTTTGGAGAAGTGCCTTTTGAGCTCTTCTGCCCATTTTTTGATTGGGTTATTGGCTTTTTTATTGTTGAGTTGTGTGAGTTCCTTGTAAATTTTTGTTATCAGTCCTTTATCAGATGTATTGTGTGCAAAGGAATCTTAGACTTTGTGAGTGAAGCGTATATGGATTCTTAGTTTCATTGAAGAAAGTTATGTTTTTAATACTCTGCAACTTAACGTCATCACAGCTATCCAAAATAAGACTGCAAAAAGGGAGGTTGCCAGTAAAATGCAATTTAAAAGCAATTGAAGAAACTCTTTTTCTCTAAAGACTACAATAATGCTACAGAATGCTTAATGCCTCTTAATGGCCTGGTAAAGTGATCATCATTAGTCATGTCTTACTATGCTTTTGCTAACAGAACTGGAACCCTGGAACTTGGGGATAAACTACTTGCAATCGATAATATCCGACTGGACAACTGTTCCATGGAGGATGCAGTTCAGATCCTCCAACAGTGTGAAGACCTGGTGAAGCTCAAAATCCGCAAAGATGAAGATAATTCAGGTATTGCCAGGCTCCTTAGTTAAGACTGATTTCTCTAACTGCCCATCTGTCACAAAAGATATTAGATCTTGAAATTTTGCATACAACAGCTGCCTGGTCACATCACAGTTGTGTTTCACATAGTTAAAAGAGTCTTTAAATTGTATGTTGAGAGTGTAGTATAAATTTTAAGTAATGGTGCTTTTAAAGGGTGTAATTAAGATATTTTCATGATATAAACATTATTATCGCTTTTAAAGGTGAAAGCAAAATCATCACCCAATAAAACCCTAATACAATAGAATTCATCATTTTCCAGTTGATTACATAATCATAACCATGATGGATGTTATATATTTTACTTAGCTTTATAAGCACTTTGTTTACAAGTCCTTTTTATCTATTGTTTTTATTCACTGTCACTTATGTACCATTCTTCTCTTAGATTCCTTTCAGTTGTTTCATCATTTTAGCTAGTAAAGTGGTGGATATCTTTATACCAGGGCACCTTTATTCAACTTCTTTTTAAATATTTTCTTAGGAACTATTCCTAAAAGTAGGCTTGCTGAGTCAGCATAAAAAGGGGATTTTTTTTTTTTTTTTTTTTTTTTACTCCTGATGAGTTGCACATCATATTGCCTTTCTAAAAGGGCTGTATCCATTTTTGTGCCTCAAGCAAGGTATGAATACAGTAGTGCAGAGCTTGTCAAACTTCAGTAGATCTCAGAATCACCTAAAAAGTCCTTAATACCCAGTTTCTGGGCACTGTCCCCACGCAGACCTAACATTCTGCATTTCTCACAAGCATCCTGTGATGCTGCTGTGGTCTAATAGATCCACTCTGAACCACTCACCTGGTTGTGGTATAATAGAGCTAGTTGGGGAAAAGTCCATTCACTCAAGAGTCACCTAATCATAGAAGGATCTGTCTATGCAAAACAAATGTTGAATTAAAATGTTGCCAGTGTTATAAGTGAAGCCAAGACCTGTTCTATAAATACCATTCTGTTGATTATAGTTACAAGTCTTTTTACTTGTTCGTTTGCTTAAGCTTTACCCAAAATATACAACTTATGATTTCCAATTTTGTTTTTAAAAATAGAGTGAGAATTTAAAGTAATTTGAATACTTACTCCATCTAGATCTTTATTTTCCCCAATGTTTTCAAGTTTTTCCTTATGTAATTAAAGCAGATGTTTGCTTAATAACACCCCCTTTATTGTATCTTTAAAGCATTTAATTTTGTTTTCATAGGACTGCTATCCTGTATTTCATAGGATACATAAGATTCATTAAATTGCATAGTTACAATAACAAATACAACTGGCATAAACAGGTTTGGGAATAAACATAATTGTCTCTAAATTTTTATAGCATAAGTGGTAGCAACAACAGAAGTGTATAGAGCTACTGGAGAGAGAAACCTATTAATCTGGAGCTTTCCATGACGTTGGTCAGTATATTTTACAAAGAGGATGGAAAGCAATGGTTATCCAGCTAATTGATTAATTGGATACTGCTTAAGAGAGCTGCTACTGCATATGATTTCATCTCAACCAATAATAATTTGTTGTTAATATTCTGGAATCTTGGGGCCTCCCCGGTGGCGCAGCGGTTAAGTGCTGCGCTGTGGAGCTGTCGGCAGCGGCGACGTGAGTTCGACGCCCGGCCGGGGAGAATCCCACATGGTGCGGCAGACCTCTCCTGCCTCGCCCCCTGCTCCCCTCAGCAGTGTATTTCTGATCTGCCTGTTCTGCTCCCCGCTCTGGCTCTGGTGAGCCCTCTCGCCGCCCCACGCCTCTGGCCTGTACCCCAGCTTGTATGCATAAATAAAAAATAAATCTTTAAAAAAAAATTCTGGAATCTCCTGTAATCACATCTAAATCTGGGGTTCATGGTCATGTCCGGCCATGTGTTTATGATTCCTAATCAAAGTCAAAACAAGTTGGTGGTTACATTCAGCAGTACACCTGGTAAGGATGATTATATCCAAATATATTTTATAACCAGTGTTTAAAATATGCATAGCTTTGTACTCACTGTATTTTCCCCAAGCAATTGATTTTCTGTACCAACATTTGCATTCCTCCCCTTACAAGCATGCTTCAATTGCACTTTCTTTGGGGGATTTATTTTAAAAGAGGGATAAAGCCTCCAACACCAGTCTGGGTTCTGTACTAATGAAGAGGCAAAACCCTGTGGAGAAACCCTTTATGCATGATTTGCCAAGCTAAGCAGCTCTCAGCTATCTTCCTTGCAGAGTGAAAAAAAGTCAAGGCAGAGATGAATATGTATGATGCTCATGGTGCAATGTTCCCAATGCCAAAGCTAAGCCGTGTAACTCTTAGGAAGAGTTTCTGAAACAATCGAAAACTTGGGAGAGTTAGATCTGACTTTCAGTTAGTTGCTGCTTTCTTTTACATCATTTTTCCCCCTTTATACCTTTCTCCAACAATCCCTCTGCCTATTACTTTGGTCATTATCATGCTGGTTAAGTTTTGTGTGTGAAGTTGTTGTTTTTTTTAATTTATTTATTTATGCATACTAGAGCTAGGGTGCAGGCCAGAAGTGGGGTGGTGGGGGTGGTGAAAGGATTCACCAGAGACAGATTAGGGAGCAGAACAGGTAGAGATTGACTGACGTACACTGCTGAGGGGAGCAGTGGGCGAGGCAGGAGAGGTCTGCTGTACCATGTGGGAATCTCCCTGGCCGGGGATCAAACTCGTGCTGCAGTGGCTGCTGATAGCTTCATAGGTTGAGACTTAACCCCTTGTGCAACCAGGGAGGCCCAGGGTTTTGTTTGTTTGTTTTTTCAATTTTTAAAGAGGTTCTATCTTTTTTTAATCTTAAATTCCTCTATTGAAAAATACACACATGCCCAAAGTAATCCTGTAACTATAGATGTGAGAGACATATTTACTCAAACCAAGTTTTCTCAAATTGATCCACTAATATATGTATGTGTGTGTGTGTGTGTATATATATGTTCAGACATGTTATTAAAAAATGACTACATGACAATTGTCTTCTGATCATTGGTTTGCAAGAACTTGAGTGATCTTAGTATCTTCTTTTCCCATGAGGATATAAATATAATTTGAATAACTGAAATCTTTTTTATTTAGAGAAAGTATAGGTCAGTTTGGGGTGGACTGTGTAGTCAAAAGAGCACATTTTATTTATTTTTTTAATTTTCTAATAATTTGTGTTAATTAAGGTAACATTGGTTTACAACACTGTGTATGACTCAGAAATATAGGCTCTCATATCTTCAGATGTATGTTACCACACCACACCCACCACCAAGATATCTATAGGTTTCCACCACCCTCTTTGTGCCTTTTCTCTCTGCCTTCTTCCTCTCCCACTGATTAAACTCAGTTTTACAAATTTCTAGGGTGTGTTGGTGGTTTGGTTTGGTTTTGTCTGACTGTGTTTATATTTCACATTTAAGTGGTAGCATCCTGTATTTGTTTCTCCTTCTGGCTTATTTCTCTTAGCATAATCCCCTCCAGTTCTAGCCTTGTCATGAAGGCAAGTCTTCATCTTTTTATAGCTGAGCAGTATTCCATTGTGTGTGGAATCATAATCCACTCACCTGTCCTTGAGCACTTAGGTTACTTCTATAACTTGGTTATTGTAAACAGTGCTGCAGTGAACATGGGAGTGCATATAACTCCCCAAATTAGTGATTTTGCATTCTTTGGGTAGGAATGGAATTGCTGGATCATATGGTGGATCTGTTTTTAGAGAACCTCCATACTGTTTTCCATAGGTGTTGGGCCAGTCTACATTCTTATCAATACATCCTCACCAACCCTTGTTGTTTTGGGGCTTTTTGATATGGGCCATTCTCGCAGGTGTGAGATGGTCTCTCACTGGGGTTTTGATTTGCCTTTCCCTGACAATAAGTGATGGTGGACATTTTTCCATGTGCCTATTGGCCATCTATATGTCTTTCAGAGAAGTGCCAGTGAAGCACTTCTCCCCAGTCTTCCGTTGGGTTTTTTGAAATGGCTAAGACGATTAGACTGGCATCACAACCAACAAGCTAAGAACTTGAGAAAATTAATAACTCCCCTGTGCACCAGTTTCGTCTATAAATGTCCATTTAAGGTCTATTTCACATGGCTGTTTTAAGGAGCAAGTGAGGTATAATATATTTAAGTATTCAGCAACAATACTTGGCACCAAATAAGAGTCAATGAATCCTAGCTATCAACAGCAATCACTGGGATGTATTAAAATAAATTTTAGCTTTACTTACAGTGGCCAAATCTTTTGGAACATTTAGGGTTGTAAGCACATGCCCCACTGTGCCGTTATCAATAGCCATTCTGCCTTCAGGAGCTTTTGCACTTGTCATCTTTCATTACCTGAAAACATAAAATCAAATAGAGGTGAACCTTACAAGGGTGCAAGTTTCCAGGACTCGGGTCTACACAATCCCTAGATCCCCCAAAATACAAATAAACCCTCTTTCAATAAAATCTATTAGTTTGCCTTGCCTGTATCTGGATCCATGATAAATAAGCAAGGGATAGGTTGAAGATCTCCTGAGTTTGGAGAAGCCTGAAGCAAATCAGAGGATTTGGGGGGAGTTGAGGGAAGAAACAGATGGAGGCTTCCAAACCTGTCCAAAATAATTTCCAAGGGTCTGCTCTGTATTGCCGCCTTCGTGCCAAATATACATCTGCTAATGATCTGTCTCTTGATTTAGAGCATCTCACTTCTAACATATAGCATGTTTCTAGGAGGCCATAAATTCTGCATTTTATCTTCACTAGCTCTAATCTGCATAAAGAAACATTTCCAGACTGCACTTTATTTCATATGAAGCAAATCACCTTTACACATTTCCAGATAGAGTCAAAAGCAAAGATGGCCTTAGTACCAGTTAAATCTGCCCTCAAAGACTTGAGCTTTCATAAATTTTTCTTCAATTCATTGATGTTAAGTCAGCTAAATAACTTTCAGGCACCTTTTTCCCCCCTCAAACTAATTTAAAGTAGCAGAGATATCACATTACAAGAAAAGAAGAATTAGCTTAACTAAGACCTATGGTAGGGGTTGTTTTGGCAAGAGTTTGGCTGCCAGAAGAACCTATAATGGGGCCACCCTGGTGGTTCAAGGGGTTGATACTCAGCGCTATGAAGCTATCTACAATCACTGCAGCACAGTTCGATCCCAGGCCAGGGAGCAACCCACATAGCACAGCAGACCCTCCTGTCTCACCCGCTGCTCCCCTCAGCAGTGTATTTCAGTAGATCTGCCTGTTCTGCTCCCCACTCTGTCTCTGGTGAAGCCTCTCACCACCCCATTTCTCTGGCCTACACCGTAGTTCTTGTATGCCCAAAGAAATAAATCATTAAAAAAAAAACAAACCCTACAATGGGTTTGTTTTTTTAAGTACTCTTTCTGTGGGCCTGATGGACTTTCTGTGGGTAGAGGACTGTGGGAGCCTTGGTGGTGGGTGTGGTGTGACAACATACATCTAAACAGGTGTGAACCTGTGCCTCTGAATCATATACAGTGTTGTAAACTGTTACCTCAACTAAAAAGTAATAATTTAAGTAAGTAATATAATCACGTCCTGAAAAAAAATACTCTTCCTTTTTTCACACTTGATCTCTCAAAGTATTGACTGTCAAATTCTGGTAGCATCACCATCACCGAGAGGTCTTATTAAGACACAGATGACTGGGCCCTTCCCCCAGAGTTTCAGATTCCTAGAGGTCTAGGATGAACTGAGAATTGTGTTCTAACAAGTTCTCAGGGGAGGCTGAAGTTACTGGTTCCAGGACTACCATGAGAAGCCCTGTCACAAGAACCTACTTAGAGTCCTATAAATGATCACTTACATAAATTCAGATTCTGCTCTCAGGCCCTCAACAACTCCGTGGAACTCTGTGCATTAAAATGACCACACAAAGAGCAAGGAAGCTGTCAGGGGGTGTGTCTAAATGATTTACTTTGTCAGGCCTGAACACCTCGAGGAAATGGACCCATACTCTGAATGAATCCCATCACTTTTAGTTGAAATGAACTTTGATTGACCTGTACATTTATGCATTCCAAAGGCTCTCGCCCAAATTCAAGCCTCCTATTTGGCCACAGAAGCAGCTGCCATTATGGAGTCAAGCCAGATTATGTTCATTTTGTTAAACAGGCAGCACTCAAGAAGCCCGAAAATAACATTGCAGATAAGTAATGCTGCAATTTTGCATCTGTTCCATGGTCCCATTAATTTTCTTAACTAGAGCTGAGCAGAACAAACAAGTAGGCTGGCCCCTTTTCATGTCTTTCACTAATAGTTGTAAGCCTTCTGCTGTGATATAAAGGCTGCTTATAATATCATTAACATCTGTTTAAGCTCACTTTGAAACTTTCTGGTGATCCTGCATTTTTTCCTGCTCAGAAAGTTTCTGTTCTGGTTAAACACTTCAGTTGCTCCTTTTCTCGGCTTCCTGAGCTGGAGCAACTCAAGGAGAAAGTATCTTGGAGTGGTTCCACCTCCAAAGTGGTCTGGGCGTAACTGGCAGTTGTCGCCCTCCTCCTAAACTGCAGGTTGTACAGCTGCCAGTTGGGTTAAAGCCCGAGAAGGCAGATGGAATTGGAAATGCAGCCGGAAAATGATTGAGGCACAGTTGGGGCTGTGACAAGAGGGCTCTCGGGGCGTGCCGATCCCCCCATGGCTGCCCAGGTCTTCTGGTCAAACTTTGAATGAGCCAGGTTGGGTTTGCTTCACCTTGGAGAAGGAAACTAGTCCTTGATGCCGTGATGTAGCAGGGAAGATGACTCGCAAAGTCTCTTAGAGACCGTTCCGTTCAGAATCAGTGACTGATTCTAGTGACTACAGCCTTGCACTCATTTGTCCAGGTCTTTACTATTCTCCTTGGTGAAGTCCTAGAACAGACTTAGTTCCAGGCTCTAGAGAGATGAAAGTAAAAAGCTCTGTTTTCAATCTGATTCTATTCTAGTGGAAGAGATAAGTTAGAGTCAGAATGAAATTAAATTACAACAGAATGAAAAGTATATACTAGAACTTACTTCTTTGGGGGGCAAAAATTGGTTCTTGGGAACAAAGAATCTTAGATTTTACATTACACTGGTTTGTGTTCCTCCAGTGTTGACCCTACCTGAATGATTCCTAGTCCCTCCTATTTCATTTCTCATCAGGGAGAATTTAAATTTGATTTTTCTCCTTGGTGAGGGGGAAGAAAAGCCAGAATTAAAATCAAAGTTGAACACCACCACAAGAATACACAGGAGCTGTGAAATCTCATGGGAAGGACTGAGCCCCAACTGAGGAGCCAGAAAACCTTCCAGAAAGAGCAGACAGCTGAAGGACATTTGAAAGAGTAGACATTCTCCAAGTGTGGGTTGGGGGGAGTGTTTATGCACAGGAAGTCATATATGCAAGGTTAAAGAAGTCAGAAAGGGGCTTCTTAAGAAATGGCAAGTGGTTTAGTGAGGAGAGAATTAGGAAGACTGGATTGGGATGAGGGAGGATGTGTGAACCTCTGGACACATAGAGACCCCCATTAAGCTGTAAAAGGATTGCATTTCTTAAGGAATTGTGGATGAATGAAAAATTCAAGTGAGAGATTAACTAGCAGATTCAGATCTGTGCCTTAAAAATATTCCATGAAGAGAAGAGAAGGAACTATAGGTTGGCAACACTGGTGAAAATGAATGTGGATGCTTGGGGCAGCGGCTGCCTCTCAAGGGAGGCAATTTAAGAAGACTCCATTGTTGGGCCTCCCTGGTGGTGCAGCGGGTTAAGAGCTGCGCTGTGGAGCTGTCAGCAGCGGTGACACAAGTTGCAAGTTCGTCAGCAGCAGTGACGCAAGTTCAACGCCCAGCCGGGGAGATTCCCACATGGTGCTGCAGACCTCTCCTGCCTCGCCCACTGCTCCCCTCAGCAGTGTGTTTCCGCCCATCTGCCTCTTCTGTTCCCCGCTCTGTCTCTGGTGAACCCTCTCGCTGCCCCACGCCTCTGGCCTGTACCCCAGCTTGTATGCATAAATAAATAAATCTTAAAAAAAAGAAAAAAGAAGACTCCATTGTTACGAAAAACTGTGCTATGATGAGGGTGTCCGCCAGAGCAGGAGGCGTGGGGAGGCTCTTGCCGGCAGAGGGGCCTTGGAGTGTGGATAAAATAGTGTGTAGGCAGCCAGCACCGCATCATCTATGAAAGCAGGGAAGCCAAACTAATTAAATATCTATTTTCTCAAGGCAGGGCATTAATCATTTTTCTTTTAAAAGAATTTTTATTATGAAAACTTCAAATATATTGAAAATGGAGAAATGGTGTATTGAATCATCATACATCACCTAGCATCAAGTATTAACCGAGAATCTGCCTTGCTTCATATGTATACTCTTAATCCTAATTTCCCCTCCCTGCCAATACACCGAATTATTTGGAAGAAATTCAGATATCATCTCATTCCAGCTTGTAAATGTTCTTAAATGATGTTCTTTTAAGACTTCTGAAAGATATCACGAAATATCAAATTTAAAAATACTAGCAATAATTCCTTTTCTGTAGCAAGATTCAATTTATTTAGTTTATTTACTTTTGAAAAATTTGCCTGAGTGAAATTTCTATAGAAACATTATCTACATCAGAAAAATGCACAAATCATAAGTGTACAGCTAATATTCAATAAAGAGAGCACAGCTACATAACTAGAACCAGGTCAAGAAATGGAATATAACGTGCACTTCAGTAACCACTTCATACTCTCTTGTAAATCTCTAACTATTCCACCTCTCAAGGGTGTCTGAGCAATAATTCTTAATGTCATAAAATATCGACCCAGTGTTCCTTGATTTTCAAAGAGAGACAAATCGACAGCCATATATTTTCGAGCAGTTGGTTTGAATTGTGTCCTAAGAGATGTACGCATTGCTTTTGATTGTAATGTCTCTTAAATCCTCCTTTGTGTCTTTTGTTTCTGGCAGTGTGCTTGTTGAAGAAATCAGAAATCAGCTTCTGTTATAATCTAAATACAGTACTCTTCTTCCCATTCCACCCCAGTGTGGTCCCAGCATACATCCTTCCTTCTTCATTAAGATGCTGCCATTTACTTGATTTACATTTCCATCTCTTTAATCTCGAGTGCCCTAATAATTGCCTTTCCATTATTGTGAGGCATCAGCTGCCTAATTAAAAATGTCCCCACAAAAATTGGCCTCAATTTGAATGTCCTAAACTTATTTACTTCATCTTGGGTGTTATTTTGTCATCTTTGTGATGCAAGTTGCAGAATGGTTTAAAAATAACACAGGGCACTTACTTTGGGTTGCCTGATGAATCAGCTGACTAGAACCGGCTTCCCCCCTTCTCTCAGTGATTGGATGACACCCAAACTCAGCTTCCCATGGGGTTATTTTCATCTGGGGCTGAAGTTTCAACTGAAACTTCCTGCAGGTTCTTGGGATCTGGATATCGAGGCTCTAGGTGGTGGGCAACTCTAAGTGGTAGACCCCACAACTCCCACAAAGAGTTGATGGCCAAGTCCAGGAAGCCTGGTGCTCCTTAATTCAGTCATGCACATGCTAATCCTCTAAGGGGAGGAAAAGAGGGTCAGGGTTTTCCCTTTGGGGTACACAGCCACACTCAGTGTCCACAGAGTACATAGCTGTCACTAGTATTTAACTAATCAAGTAACTCACCTAGAATTTTTATCCAGAATTTAGTTGGTGGCAGACTGTAAAGTATATATGTTGAAAGCTGTTCACTAACACCAGATTTATGTCAAAGGCAGCTCTGAAGGATGATGGAATGTCATGGTATAGAAAAATTTGGACTTCTGATTTTTAACCTCTGGTTTTTGATTACCCTGTATCTTGCCACTTTTCTCAGCCCCTCACAATCCTGCTGGCCACAACTTAAATAGAAATATGGAAGAACTTTGTGAACCATCAAACAGAGCTGTTGAAGGCTGGAGGTAGATGATTCTCAGCTGTGAATGTAAATTTGAGTCTAACACTGAGGATTTTTGTATCTTGAGATGTTGATTAAGCAATGTAGTTATATGGAAGATGGTCTTTAACTTTCTATGGAGGGAGCTTATTAGGAATAAAGCATTGAGAAAGTGGAGGTGATGGGTATATTCCAGAATTTTCTATCTATAGGCCTTTCATTTTATATTCATTTTAATTCCTCACTGCACACACAGATAATTGAATTGTTAATTCAAGCTTTTCTTTTCCTCCTTATTTTAGGGTTTCATATAAATGAACAGCTGCTTATTGCAGAAACGTGACTGTGTTAATGCTTCATTATGATACAGTCCAACTGTAAAAAGTGACGATTTTGTTAAAGTAGCTACTGGACCATTTCATTACATCCTTTCATACAGAAATGAAAACAGCTCCTTACCATTCACAGCTCCCAGGCCCAAGGAATAAAACAAGAAATGCTCGAGAATTTTAAGTATGTTATAAGCAAATAAAAGCCTTTGAATTCTGAGATTCATCTTTGCAACCCTGACACAGTCAAATCACCCAACTCTGTTGAAGTTGCACCCCGACCCCTCTCAGGCCAGCGCTTTAGGCAGAACACATTGATAAATGTCTTCCTTTATACTGATGTGAAATAGTAAAAGCTCGTGGCAGTGTCGCAACCTGGGGAATGCTGCTGAAACATAACTTACAGGCTCTTGCTCACAAGAGCAGAAGAGATAAAATCACTCAGATTTCTGCTTTCATCTCTGTAAATTCATCAATAGGTTTCACAGTTTTATGACACCATCAGTGGGATGATAGATAAGGGATTCTAGGTCTCCAAGCCAACCTCTCCTAAGCCCAACTTTGGTTCACATTTGCTCCAGCCCTGAGCAACATCTGCTTTTCTATGTTGAAAGGAAGCTTGCTTCCAAAGCCTGAAAATCAGAATTGCATGAACTGATCTCTTAGTCACTCTGTGACTCACTCCTTCCATACTGCCTCTTCAGCCATAAGTGTATTCCGGGGGTATTCCACACTTATAAGGTGCTGGGCACCTGAACACAGTGTAAAGGACCTACTGTGCCTACTGAGTAGGTCGCTCATAGACTTCAAACCCCTTCTGTGGCACTGATGATGACTGAATTCCCCTATGACAATGTAATACCTTACTAAGGAAATGCTACTTCCCAAAACAGTTATTTTCAGAGACATAATGGTGGTGTTTTGAATTTCTCTGCTTTTATGTGTGAATCTGTGTCTTATTGCTTTACTTTTTCCGAAGAAACCAATTCTGACTCGTTGGCATTTATTGCAGATGAGCAAGAAAGTTCTGGAGCAATTATTTATACCGTGGAGCTTAAGCGCTACGGGGGCCCCCTCGGCATCACGATTTCAGGAACTGAAGAGCCGTTTGATCCTATAATCATTTCAAGCCTCACTAAAGGGGGATTAGCTGAAAGGTAAAATTTGAAGGAACTGCTACAATTGTCTGTGTCTGGGTTGGGTTTCTTTCCTCACAGCCACATAAAAACATACTCGTCTTTTCTGCTTGGTTATCTGTTGTCTTTCACGTGTGCACAAAGGATTGCTTTTAGCTCGTGAGAGCGCTCAGGCAGAGCCCCGACTCACCTTCAAGGGCACCTTTCAGGCAGGTAGAGATGTCACGGGCTTAGCATTGATAATAGTCTCCGGAAACGTATAAACTGACCACAACTGACTGGAGGTCGATTTATATTGAGAGAAGGAGACTAAAGTTCAGGGAAGTTAAAAAACTTGTTCAATTCAATTCAGCAAACATTTCCTGAGCCTCTCTTACCTGACAGGTACTGGACCTAACTGCTGTGTTTTCAGGAGAGGGTGAGAGGCTTCCTCTTCAAAGATTTTGGGAAACAAAGTGCGGTGACCCATCAGAATAAGAGCTTGTGCTTTGGAATGCTCATTTGTTCCTTAGGTGATTTGTTGCCATTTGCACACGTGCCTCCTACTCCCCACCCCTGTTAAAAATGCATTTCTTTCTGAGACATGTTGTGGGGCATATTGCAGATCCAGTAACCAGATCTGTCCTCCTGTAACCTAGCTCAGGAATGCTCATTCATCATTTGTGCTGACACTTGAGGACAATGGCTTACAAAGTAGAGGCAGGTATCACTAGAGAATTTGGAAGCTGAATGGTCCTTTCGAAATCAGCTCATCCAACAGCTCCATCTGTCAGATGAGGGCACTGAGGCAGCTCATAAAAGGGTTACCCAGTTGGAACTTCATATTCTGATATTAGCAAAGACACTTCAGGTGTCCTTCTGTCCTTGTTTTCTCTGTTAGACAGATTTAAGTATCTCCATTAGACATTAGAAACAAAGGAAAAGTAAATACTGATCTGATTCAGCAACTAGTGGTAAAGTGTTCTATGAATTATAATATAGACTTTTAATAAACTGGGATTCCTTATTTTTAATTATCTTACAACATTATTAATTTTTGGACATATTTGATTTCGCCCCTCAAGTATAGTCTCTAGTCCTCCCAGCACCCATGAACCATCACCTATAGTCCCTTGTGCTCTTCCCTCCCCTGTTTTGGCCCCTCTCCCTCCTTTACTGTGTGCCTCAGATCTCTGGTTAGCTTGCAAGTTTTGTCTTTTTCTTGCCCTTTTGTTTGATTACTCTATATTCCACATGTAAGTGAAACCATCTGATATTTATCTTTCCTTCTTATTTCACTTAACACAATTCCTTCCAGCTCCATCCATGTTGCCACAAATGGCATGATTTTATCTTTTTGATCCTGAGTAGTATTCCATTGGGAATATATACCACATCTTCCTGACCCATTCATCTGGTCTGGGACATTGGATTGTTTCCATAGCTTAGCTCTTCTAAATAATGCTGCAATAAACATAGGGGAACAAATATCCTTTTGAATTGGTATTTTTGTCCCCTTTTGGTAGATACCTAGGGGTGGAATCACTGGGTCATATGGTAGAACCATTTTTTGAAGTACCTCCATACACCTTTCCATAGTGACTGGACCACATAAACTGGAGATTCTTTATGAAAGAATGAAGTGATCTTTCCTAAGGGGAAAAAAATTCTTTGAGAGTAGATGCATTGGCTGACCTGTAAGCAACTAATATGAGCTGGTGTCACCTCTGTTGCCCTGATTGCTGTTGCCCAACAGGAGGCCCATCCCCAAGAAGCAAGCTATAATCAGAGTACTCAGTCATTGTCAACAGTGTGAACTGGGCTAACTCCTTCACCCACTGTATTTTAAAGAGCTCGTATAAGAGGCTGATACGTGGGACACAAAAATCTCCAACCCAGGTAGAGGGGTCTGGGTTCTCCTACCATCTCCATGTTCAGTAATGAATGAGGAAGGAAGAAAAGGGAAAATAGCAAAAGATTTTTAGTTTGTTGATTGATAAGTTGTTTTTTTCCATGCTTCAAGGAGTGTGTTTAATGTTTTTCTGATTAATCCTCAGGGCTTCCCTCTGAGTTGATTATCCCCATTGTAGTGATCAGAAAACTGACACCCAGGAAGGTTAAAATACCCAGGTCACACATTGGGGAGGTGCCAGAGTTAGGTTCAAACACCGTTTGATTCCTTAATACAGCCTTTTTCTATTCTTGGGATCACCAACAGGGGGCGCCCTGCCACTCTAGGGCCTGGTATATGCCTGTTCCCTTCTCTCTCAGCCTCACTGTTGGTGAGATGGGGGCACTGCTCGTTTTCAATATTTTAAATCTGTAGAAAGGACGAATGCTCCCTTCTGAACATCACTACATTTATTGTCCAACAATGTTGGTTTCTTTGGGATTTTTAAGAGGGTTACCAAATGATTCAGCCTTCTTGGAATTTGAAAAGCACAGAAGTACATTTTAATACTAATTAAAACAATTTTTCTAATTTTATTTGAAACTAAAAAGTAATTCACAACAGATGCAGTTATCTTGTAGCATTGCCCAGGAGAGAGCTAGAAGTGGCTTCTAGAGACCCTTGCCAAGTCTTTATTACTGTGAATATATAAAGTATGTCAAGTATTTATACTGAGTCACATGCAAGGATTATTTCTACCTTTCCTATTACTATTTGGTATTTCAGAACTGGCGCGATCCACATAGGAGACCGAATCCTAGCCATCAACAGCAGCAGCTTGAAAGGGAAGCCTCTGAGTGAAGCCATCCATTTGCTACAGATGGCAGGAGAGACTGTCACCTTGAAAATTAAGAAACAGACAGATGGTGAGTGGATCGAGAGCCACAATTAAGGATTTCCAGTGCATTTTCTTCCCTGAAAGAATTTACAAATGTCTATTGTGTATTTCTAGGAAAATGACTCTTCAGCCAAAGAGTTTTTGAGCATCTTTTCTTTAAGTTTATTCTGGCATTTATCCCCCTTTTCTCTCTTTAAAGCCCAGTCAGCATCAAGTCCCAAGAAATTCCCCGTTCCCAGCCACTTGAGTGACCTGGGGGATGGGGAGGAGGACCCCTCTCCAGTGCAGAAGCCGGGCAAGCTCGCCGACATGTACCCCTCTGCTGTGCCCAGTGTAGACAGTGCTGTGGACTCATGGGATGGCTCTGGAATAGATACCAGCTATGGGAGTCAAGGTATGTCCTAACCTTGGGGAACAGGGAGCATTATCATTGTCAAAACCTATGTTTCTCAAAGATAACCCTCTGTTTCATGGAAAAAATATCTTTATTTATTTCACTTGTGTCTGCATCAGTGCAATGATATTAAACACATCGATTATGGTGGCCTTACATTGCCTCCGCCTTACAGCTGTTAAGTCATGAGCATTTATCAAACACTAGCAGGTCCCCATTCAATCTGCTGAGGTCCCAGTGTTCAATCTGGAGCTTGTCCTTCAAGGTTAGATTAATATGAGGCCAATCATGCACTGACGACAACCACCCTTTGTGGGCTTTGTTTTTTGTTTGTTTTTTGTAGCAAGCTTTCCACAAAATTGGATTGGGGGTGCTGGAGGTGTAATTAGCCAGTGGTTTATGACCCCATTTATTCCGACCCCCTCCTGACTTTTAATACAAACTGGTAGTGGTTTCCCCAAATACTCATTATTAGAGAGTTGTAATCACAATATGTAAAAGTATACAGTAGATTTTTCCTCACTGACAGCATCTTCATGTGAAGAAATATGATCTACTTTAAAGATTAAACCTCACTAAAAGAATGTAAACACACAAAAAGTGCCAGACTGAATAGAATATAAATGAAAAGCTTCTTTTAGAAATTTTTCTTGCCCAATGAGACATAACATCAGAAGAGAAGAGTGTCAAAAATTCTTTGTCATTCTCATTGGAGTTATATCTTTGCTCTAATGCCTTATATAAATTCCAGCCTCCAAATCCCTTCATTGTGGGTTTGTGAAGCCGGGAATGAAATACATTCATCTGTAGTTTGGAGAACACTTGTTTGGGTGTGAGAGTTGCCTCCTTAGTTAATTCCTCTTCGGAGAGTCTGTATCCAGTTTGCCCTCTTCCTAGTTCTCCTAGTTTGCCTTTGCCCGTGTCACTCTCTGTTAAATCCCCTGCCGGCTGGGGAAAAAAAGAAAGAAATGATATATCAAGTCATTGTCAAGTCATTGCTTGTTAAAGATGATATTGTTCGTTTGGTGGAGAAAATCTTTTGAACACCCAGAATAGAATGGGAACTTTCAGTTATCTGGCAATTAATTTTTCCAGGTCACAATACCTGTGATGTAATACTTGTGACAAGTTAGCTGTATTACCAAATAACAGATATTCTCATTGCCTGAGAGTTGATGGGCCTACAGAAGACACTCTAGATAAAGGACACAAGTCAAATTATCAGAGTAGACTCTGAGGTTTATCTATTAACTTGCTTGTTTGTTTATTGTTTGTTAACATGGAGCCTTTTTTATGACACAAAAGACTTTTCAGACAGATTTGTATGAGGAGGCTATTGATTTGAATGAGTCTGCCCCAAAGGTGATGGGTAAAAACTTAGTCTGCCCCTTTATCCCACAGGATCAGGAACATGACTCACATACTAAATATAAGACCTTTCCCTCATTATTAAAAAGACCCAATTATTATTTCTGAAACATTTCAAAAATTTGAAATCCTTCTAGACAGGGAATAGTAGTCATTATAATATGAAATCTGGCATTTGTGAATTAGAAATCTTTATGAGTTTGAAAAGAGAGAATAAGAGTTAAGTAGAGAAAATGACACCACGGGCAGAATTTAAATCCTCCAAGGTGATGAAATAACTGTCACAAAACCTCACATTTGTATAGCTTATCAGTGTTTACAAAGCACTTTCACGTAACTGATCTCAAGGCAAGAGGCCATTGAAACACAGTATGTCGGTGATAGGAGAGGGTGTAAAGGTCATCTAGCCTGACTTGTCCAGCCGGGACTTAGGTTGGCACACTGTGTGGGCTGGAGCGCCTGCGGTGGCAGCTTACTCCCTAAGGAGGCAGCGCTCCCATCACCACATAGCTCTGACAGCTACAAAGTTCTCAGTTGTACTGAGCTGAAATCTGTCTGCCTGCAGCCTCTGCCTATTAGTCCTAGTTCTACCCTCTAGATCATCGGGAACTACACTAAGCCCTTTCTCTTGACAGCCCTTGAGATACTCAAAGACAGCTATCATGCCTCTTGTGAGTCTTTCCTCCTTCAAGCCACATAGCTCCAGTTCCTTTAACTGTTCTTCATATAACTTACTTTTGAGTATATCACCATGGAAGCCTCTCTTCTGAATATGTTCAAGTTTAAGGCTATACTAAAATGAAGTAAGTACTCAAAAAGCAAAGTCATACAATCGTCTGACAGCCCAGAGCAAATGCAGCCTGTCGTTGTCATCCTTGAAGACAGAACCTATCACTGCAGCTACCTCGACATAAGAATTTTGGCCATCTCTTTGTATCTGTCATTCATTTTGAGCATTTGTTTACCAAGCTCTAATCTGTTGGGTTTTTTTTTTAATTTACTTGTATATTAGTGTAAACCAAATCTCTTCAGACTGTGCTTGTGAGGTTGACTTTTAAAAAGTAATACATAGCCATGCTTGCTTTTCCTATTAAATATCATGTTGTAAGCTATAGATTCTCTCTCTGACCTGTCCCTCCAGCTTCTCAGCAGACTCTACCATATCCCAGGAGGACCTGGAACATTCCTGCTACCTTTCAAACCACAGTAGTTGCCCTATTTCCAGTAGATGTTGCATTTTTCTCCTTGGACCAGGAATTGATGTCTCTGCAGCCACATTCTTCTTATTCTCTGCTGCTTGTCCAAAATTTCAAGCTCGTTTCTTTCATTCATTCAACAAATATGTAATGTAATGTCATCCCTTTTTGTTGTGAGGTGATTTCTGAAGGAAGGTAGACCTACCTTTGCTCTGCTATTTTAAAACCACAGTCTCATCTAAACACTGGTTGTTTCTTGGCAAGGACAATTACAAATAGTTACATGAATGCATGAATTTATTTTCTCATTCCTAACAGAATTGGGTCTTGAGGAAACAAATTTGGCAAGGAACTATCTGGCTCATTCTCCTGTACTAAAATTGGCTTCTAAAAATGAAAGTAATGGCAAGAGCTACGGTCCCAAAATTTTAGAGTTGAAGATTAAATTATAAAACTAGTCTCTCATTTCAGACTTTATGAATTTAAACCAACATTGTTTAGTTTGCTTTTCAAAATTAATCCTGAATGTGAATCAAGAGCTACAAATAGAAGATATTAATCTATACTATATTGTGGAAATGCAAATAGTACAATGTTGTACTATCAAAATTTTACAAATATTTGAAGTATAGTTACCCTGAAGATAAAAATCATTATGTATACCAAGATTTCATCCATTTTCAGAAGTGCCTACATTGGGAAAGACCTAGTTTCCACTATGCATATGAATAAAACTAGACATGATCTGTATAAAAGGAATCTAAACTGGATTTTATACCTTATATTAGTTTTCCTGGACCGCTATAACAAAATGCCAATGATTGGGTGGCTTAACCAACCAAAATTAATTTTCTCACTCTTCTGGGAGCTAGAAGTTCAAGATCAAAATGTTGGCATGTTAGGTTTCTCCTGTCAGCCTCATTTTCTTTGGTTTCAGATGGCTGCCTTCTCACTGTGCCCTCTCTTCTGTGCACATACATCCTTGATGTGTCTTGTGTTTGTCCAAATTTTCTCCTCTTATAAGGACACCAATCCATTGGACTAGAGTCCAGCCCTTAAAACTTCACTTAACCTTTATTGCCCTATTTCCAAATATGGCCAGTCACTTTGAGGGCTAGAGCATTAACATATATTTAGGGAATGGGCTGGACACAATTCAGGCCATTACATACCTCACATGATTCAAAGGATAAAACCAGATATTGAAATGGAAGGAAAGAAGGGAGGGAAATGAGGGAGGATAAAAGATGTTCAACTCTAAATTAGAAGAATACTTAAGAAATGCATTTTAAAAAGTATTTCTGTTTCAATTGATTTCTTCCATCATTTTGAATTTAAAATCTAGTATTATACCTGTACTTGAATTATTTGTGCTTAGTACATCATTCATAAAATCAGTCTCTGTTTCTGGCAGATGATTTTTCTTACACCTGGGCTGCCTCATTTATTCCAGCCCTTCCATGATTTTTAAGTTTGACTCTTGTTGTCAAAGGCAATTCCTCAGAGCTGTTAATGTCTTCTTAACTTTGGCAACCAGCTTGCCTTTGCTCAACCCTAACTTACTGCTCACAGTCCCTGTTTTACCATCATCCACCTGCATCAGCTAGGGATCGAGTTCATCTATATATAAAAGCAAATTGAAATGATGAGTTTAAGCAAAATACGGATTATTTTTCTCCCGCTGTAATGAAGATTTTGGAAGAGGCAGGTGTACCATGGTGTCATTAGGATGCTAGCGTATGCCTACTTTCTGCAAGCATAACGTCTCTTGTGACTCTCCATTGCTTCTTCCTGCCTTTGTTATAAAACCTTCATTGGGCCTACAATATTTACTTCCTCACTCATCTCCTCACTTTGCGTTTCTTAGCTTTCTGCATTACTATCAAGGATCATTAGAAAAACTAAATCTAACATTGCACTCCCTTAAAACTCTTGATGGTTCTCTCTTGTTACAGGATAAAGTCAAAGGCCCGTAGTTTAAACACAGAATTCTTTGTACTCTAGTCCCCAACTACTTTATCCCTAGTCCTGACACTTCCTGGCAATACTTTTTATTCTATACATCCTAAACTTCTCAAAGCTCTTTAGCAAACTTTGGTTTTCAGGTACCTTGAGAGCACTACGGGTTTTCATATGTTAATTTGCTCCTTTATCAATTTCAGATCTTTTGAGAAATAGAAATTGGGAGTCGGCCATGAATTAAAGTATCAGTATTTTTTCTCTGTGAAAGCTGAAATGGACCGACACCCAGAATCAGGATTATTTTCCCACTCCCAACCCAAGTCTAGATGCTGGGACTTAAGTGAGGGGGAAGTCAGATCTCTATGGCAAACTATCACCTAGCATCTCTCTTGGGTTTGATTCAGCTGAACATTCTGAACGCCCTGATGGTACAGTGACTTAAATCATAAAGAAATAGCACCAGAGCCAGGCTTTCAGATTCTATGCCTAACCCAAACATTTTGAGTTCTAGTCTTAACCCAAAGATTTGAATGCTACCCCCTTTCTTTGCCCTGCTTTGTTGTACTGCACCATCATTTAATCGTGTTTGTTAAGACAAGGTGTCCTTGGTATAGACAGAGAGGTCTTTCAAGGGCAGCATTTCCCGGTAATGATGTGGTGCATCTGCGCATGTCTCCAAGAACTACTTACAAACAGCAGTTGGAAGGAAAATCAGAAGGTTAATCTGCATAGTCTAAAACACATTGGAATTTCCCTAGGGTGCTGAATGGTCATGTGGGTTAATACTTATCAGAATAGGATACTCCCAAGAGGATGCCACCATTTAACATTTAGCTCTTAAAAGAAATGAGGAGCGGACTTCCCCTGACTCTTTATATCCCAAAACATGAGCCTTCACGTTTCTGAGGGTAGCTTTATTTCGTTTGGAAGGAGAAAATGGATGACCTGTCAGAGGGAGCTGGGAGAAACCCAACTTACCCAATCAAGCCCCTTCAAGAAGAGAGAGTGTTTCTTCACTAAGCACTGAGACGGAAAACCAGATGTTCACCACAGAAGACTTCTTCCCAGATGGCTAGCCAAACTTCCGCAGTTATCTGAGATAATGAGATATTGAACTGTAAATGTCTCCTCTGCCCTGAGGGCGTTTAATTCTTGGTGCCTTCACAGAAGGTTCATAGAATGTTCCTATCAGGTGGCTGTGGCCGTGCCCTTTGATCAGAGAGATTTACACTATGACATCTGCTTCCTCTGGCCTTCAGCTAACCGTGAGGATGGCGTGATAGGGTCCGGTCAGCGGAGGGACATGGAATGGGGAGGAAGAAACTGGGATGTGATAGAGACAGTCATCTTACATAATGGAGGAGTGCAAGGGGCTCTGCCTATTTGTTATATTTGTTAAGTGTTTCTAAACACAGCAAGAAATAACCTATTCTGTTGCAAGCCAGTACACACACATAAACACATTCACCACACACACACACAGCATTCATAATGGGTGACAGCAACCTGAAGTGGTGAATGAAGCTGTGTATGGCAGTTACAGCCCAAGTTACAGAGTCAGCCCTCCCAACGAGCTCATTTGAACTCCCCTAAAAGAATTTTGAAAAATTACATACACCATCACAAATGTAAACACTTACAGGCCGCTTGTTGTAAAGTGTGTGTGCAGTGTGTGTCTGTGTGTGTACGTGAGAGAGAAAGAGAATATGAATGAATGAATCTTGGAGCTACAAATTCAGCTCAGATTCATGAAAAATATCTATTATATTACCTAATTGCCAAAGACATTCCTCACTCTCTCACCCATCAAGTTAATCAGACTCTTTTCCCAAAAAGGATATCAGTTTTCATTTTACAATTCAAATAAAAATATTAAGTGCCACCTCCCAAGCCCAACACAGCCCTCTGAATTCCACAGTGTGGAGGAGAGCACAGAAAGACGCCGGGTCTTGGATCAGGGCCTGGATGACATGAAGCCCTGCTCCTGAGGGGCCTCGCCCAGGAGCATGGTTCTCCCAAACTCTCCCTTCATTTGGCTCCTGGGAGGTTTTTTTTTTTGTTTGTTTTTGTTTTTTAAGATTTATTTATTTCTACATACAAGCTGGGGTACAGGCCAGAGGCGTGGGGCGGCAAGAGGATTCACCAGAGACAGAGTGGGGAGCAGAACAGGCAGATCAGAGTTACACTGCTGAGGGGAGCAGCGGGCGAGGCAGGAGAGGTCTGCCGCACCATGTGGGATTCTCCCCGGCTGGGCATTGAACTTGCGTTGCCGCTGCCGACAGCTCCACAGCGCAGCGCTTAACCGCTGCACCACCAGGGAGGCCCCGGCTCCTGGGAGTTTTTATATCCCAGAACCAAGTTCTCTCCATGTTTGAGATGGATGTAAAATGTGTCTTTCATTTGCAGAATGCCAGGAAAACCATTATGAAAGGGGAAGTGAGGAGGGAGAACTGGCAGATCCCAGGCCCTGATCTTTCTCAGGCAGTGGAACTTGAGCTCTGAAACTCCTTCCTCCTCCAGCTGTGACGGGAACACCCCAGGAAGTTCACAGATAGCCCCAGGTCCTTGAATCATTGATTCAAGTCTTTCATGTCCTCATCTGAAAATGCCAATGGTGGTACCTACCTTCGAAGACAATTACGAAAAAGAAATTAGGTGACACAGTAAAGCATTTAATGAAGTTCTGGGTACACAGAACTTCAGCATTTGGAAACAGTGCTGTTTCTCATTGGATAAAGTTTCTCACTGTTTCTCACTGGATAAAGTTATCTTCAGACCCATCCCTAACACTGGGGGCCCCAGCGCTGTAGCCAAGCCCCCTCCACACCTGCACAGCCAGCTGCCCCTTGGACACTAACGAGGGCTCTAACCCACACCAGTGGGAAATCCCACTGTCGAGAGACTTGAGAGGTGTCCACCCAGAGGTGAGCACAGGGCTATCTGGAAATGAAATTTAGCGTGTAGACTTTTCACAGCTTGCTCTGAAAAGCGTTGGCTATACAGGTCTTGTGCATGTAGCTCCTGGCCTAGCAATTTCCCTACCCAAATGAAAGAGGATAGTACTTGACAAATACAGAAAATAAAGGTACGGCTCTGGAGCCCCCCCTTTTGGATCTACTGTCCAGGGGTCTGAACTCAGGACCGTTCGAATCAGTGGGGATCATATATGTGACTGTGTTCTGCATGTAGGATGCATCATCATGATGACTTTATGAGTCCAAGTTCAGTTCAAGGCAGCCCCCTCGAACAAACCAAGGGAAACCCCAGAAAAAGACAAGTTACTACACAGACCTTTTTGCAGATATTCTCAGAAACAGAATCTAACCCTCTGTTTTTGTTGCAGGCACTGGCTTTCAGGCCTCAGGCTACAACTTCAACACCTATGACTGGCGGAGTCCAAAGCAGAGAGGCAGCTTGTCCCCAGTCGCTAAGCCTCGAAGCCAGACTTACCCCGATGTGGGGCTAAGTAATGAAGACTGGGACCGGTCCACGGTCAGCGGGTAAGCTCTCACCAGCTGCCTCCCACCTCTGCAACACCCCTCACCCCCCGCCCGTGCAAACTGCTCCGCTGCTTTACGGGCCAGATCTGAACCTCTCTACTTACATGGCACATAGATAGTGCCAGCATTGCCTCCTTGAAGCCACCTTACTCGTCCATGCAGCCCCACAGCAAGATTCTAGAACTTTCCTGGCAGAAGCCTGCCCTCCCAACACACACACACACACACCACACTCCAAAACTCCCCCCCAGAAAAAAACCAGGTTTTCCCTGGTGAAAACAGTAGCACAGGGAGAAATCAGCTGCTGTCAACCCTCATTCTAATTCCCTTTATTTTAAAGGTAGTTTCACATTAACTTATATTTAAAAAAATAAAAGGATGCATATTTGTAACTGGTATATTTTAACATTTTATTCCTTTCCAAAATATTTTAGGGAAATTCATTGAAAGCAAAAGTGCTTCACTAATCTATGTTGATGCTTATATTAAGTGAGGAGACACATTTTTGTCTCTCGAGGAAAGTTTGATTCACCTTTCCTTGTGCATGGGGCAGCTGCAAGATCTTCCCATACAGATGCGTTGTTGACATTCACTCAGCAGCAACTGGCAAAGCTCAGAAATGCAGTTAGCAAGTCCAGGTTCCTTCCTCCCCTTCTACACCGAGTTTCCTCAAGCATTCTTACCTTGGAGCTGGCCTTACCTGGAGATCACAGTTGAAGGAAAGACATGTCCAAATTAAAGTTGGCTATTTTTTTTAATAAGAGGAAAGAAATATTCTAGACACAGGGAAAAAAAATGTCTGGCATGTTTCTAACCCACACTGTGCTTTTGACGACAGTTTTGTAGGGGCTACTGACAGTACGGAGGCGGAGCAAGAGGAGAACTTCTGGTCTCAAGCACTGGAAGATTTAGAGACCTGTGGACAATCAGGAATTCTGAGAGAACTCGAGGTAGCCTCGGTCCCGCTACTTACTTTTTTTGTTTCTACATTCATGTTTTTGGGCCTTTTGAGTTTGCACTTATCACACCAGTTCATTTAAAAGCTTTAACCCCTTTCCACAGGAGAAAGCTGACAGGCGTGTGTCTTTGAGAAACGTGACTCTCTTGGTAGCTACCCTTTCTGTTTATATTTTTGCTTGTGAAGCTGCCTTCCCTGCCCCTTGCCTCTGGACAGCAATTTGATTTTATACAATGCAGTTGGAAGTATTTCTTTCCCCATTGCCACCCCTCCCACCCCTGAGCTTACTGACTTGTGGCTTCTGCCATTGCTCCCTGCTAACCTTGACTGTATCTGTGTCCCACCAGATTGCTAAGGAGCGAGCTAAATCTCCCAGCAGTGGCACATCTCATTCTCTTTCTTGCTTTAGAAAGGTTTCTTTAGCATGTTTTCATTTGTACCTGGTATAGAAATTAATTTGATTGTTAAGAGGAACATAAGAGGAAATTTTATTTTGTTCTGCCCTTAAAGTAAAGGACAATGGTGAAAAAGACCACTGTTTAATAAGCAGCCAAAATATTACATAGTATTTTGCTGTTAATTGCAAATCCCGAATCTGTATTAACTTTGTGTGAATTTAAGACATTGTGGCAAGATGGAGGGTAATAGCTGAGCTCCTGGGGAGTTCTTTGATCAAAGCCATGAATTTGCTGAAGGTATTCACACTTTGGCCTAGGAAGTCCTGGACTGTTTCCTTTTATGTTCTTTTAAATTTTCTGAGCTGTGAAAAATAAAATGGCAAAAGTTTCATTTTTATTTTGATGTCATATGAGGTCCCCAAGTCTCCATAAGGAATGTGAATGGCATAACTGGGTGAAACTTGCAATTCAAAAATGATTACTCATCTTTATATATTATTTTGCTTCTCGATTGCATGTGTGGATACTTTATGTGATTCTAATGTTTGTGGACCTGCAAAGAGAACTCTTAAGAAAACACTTAGTTTGAATTTTAAACATCACAGTATTACCTGGCATGAATTTCTGCTTCAGAGCACAGGGAAAGGACCTGGAGATGGATATTCCTTTAAAAACTATATTAAAATTTTAGGAATTGATTCCTTTCTGTGCAGCTTTCAAAAAGAATAGAGTGCTTAAATAGTATTGGCTTATTTAAATTTTTACCACTTCCTGTATGTAGAATAATCAGCAGAGGGGGCCCAAAATGGAATAATGAACTGAGTTCACAAGTTTTGAATGTACTGTTGCTTTGGGAAGCAGTTTTTGGCTCAAATGCCTTTTTCATTTTGCATTTGACACTTCTCTTTTGAAGGTGCGGTTATTCTTTTAAAGACTTCTTTTAATATTAGGTAAAATGAAGATGATGTAAAAAGTAATAGAATGAGGTTGGGCTTTCCTCCAGAAATTGAATTATATAATGAAAACAGAATCCATCAGCACAGGAGTTATATTGTACCAGAGTATATAAGTTTTCTCTACAGCTTCAGGTAGGGGTAGCCCTTGTGATTATAAATTTAGGAAGGAAACAGGTTGAATTTTTAAGTGAAAGAGAAATTAAAGCTTCAACTAAGAAGAGTGAACAGCGGATCCATAAATTAGAGTCTTATTTACACTTTTATCACAAAGAATATTCATTTATTGGTTTAAATGAAAACTCTGATCCTTTGATTGCAAATGCTACCATCAAGAATTATTATTGGAGCTAGATTTATATGAAATTTACATCCAGTATTAAAAGTTAAAGCATACTATAACTGTAATAAATTTAGAAAACTAGCTAAGATGAAAAATTATTACAATTGAAATGAAAATGAAAATTATGCTAGTCATATTCCCCATTGTTAGAAATAATTTAGATTCTACTTTAGCACTGCAAAGTGAGTTTTAACAAAAGAGAAAGATTCAAATTATGACATGGAACAAGTTAATCTCTCTTATCAGATACTTCTGTAAATGATGGAAATGATAATGAGTTTACATGTTTACATGGCACTCAGCACAACTTGTTACTTAGTAAATGCTCCATAGAAATTATTTTTTTCATTTTTTGATGAATTAATTTTGCTGGAATTATTTTTATTATAACAGAGAAAGACTTAACTAACATCAGAGAACTCTTGAACATACCCCTCATAGTATCAGTATCTGGATGATAATTTTGAAAAAGAAAATTATAGCTGTAAATTGTGAGTCATTCCAAAAGCAAACAAACAATACATACTCTTGAAGCAAAAACAAATCCTTGAGAAGTTAAAATAGCTATTTTTTTTACTTTTCTAGTTTTTATATTTGTGTGTTAATTTTTGTGTTCTTTCATAAATGTCACTAATTCATTGACATTTTCTTTAAACAGTCAAATTGTGCTTTGATACTTGAAATAAAGACTATAGATAATACGTCATTTCTCCTATCAGAACCCTTTTTAGATCAGTTCTATAACTTCTGGTGTGGCTGAGGCTTACCAGAGCAGAACAGTTGTACCTCAGTTGTACTGGTTAAGTATTTTTCTTCCAATGTGTTTCCTGCTGTTCTCATTAAAATATATATATATATATATATATATATATATAATATAATATATTATATATATTTATATAAAATATATATATGAAAAAATAGATGTTAACAAAAGAAATAACTAGTCTGAGTAGATGGAACAATAAATACATGGTCACTGCAGTAAGAAAACTGGACGCTGTCAGAGATAGTAGATTAAACTAAGAAATGATCTATGGGAAGTAGGTGCTATAAAAGGATGTTCCATATCACCAACGAAGCTAATAATCAAAGGTTTCCATTTTAAAAGGTTTTTTTTCCCCTGAAATAAGCCATAATATGGAGACTTCACACTGGTTTAAACATCAGGGGTTTTTTTATGTACTAAAAAGTCATTTTTATCTTTTGACCTAATACTTGACTAAGAAGCAATAAATCCTAGTCAAGAATAAAGGTTCTAGAGTCAGATTAGTAAGGTTGCTTAGCATATCCAGGCTTTCCTTTCCTTCACTGTGGTGGAGTTTTATGATAATTATAATGTCTACCCTATCTGGTTATCATAGTATTGCTTTTTATAGACATACATATATGTAACGCTTATCATATGTCAATGTTCAATGAACAGTAACTCATTTTTATAATTTTCTTTTTTTCAAAAGTATCAGTGAGATAACTGATCTAGTCAGAGTGTTAGTAAGTTTACTTTTTTTTTTTTTTCAAGAGTTGTAGCTATTACTACATTTGCTCCTATACTTGGCTGTCATTCAAAGATCTTGTTAGTGGTGTGTATAGAGCTGAAGACCAGGTGACTCTTGGAATTATAAAACCTTAGAAAGATAACAAATGAGATTTTGCCAAATTACTGTGTTCCCTCCTCATCAGTAATTTTAGATAGTGCCTTTGGCTCATTTACTACCTAGGTGACCGTGGGTCAATCAGACCTTTTGTGGCTCAGTTTTGTCACCTGTACATTAAGAGGGACAAAAGTACTACTTCACCACATGGTTAAATGGGTGAATACATTCAAAAAACTCAACAAATCATGCTTCTGTTGTTTTTAGCATTGTTATCAATGTAAACCACTGAGTCATGCTGTAAACTGCAACATAGCATATACAATAGAATTTGCATTTTAGTCCCATGATAGCAGGTAGAGTCACTACCTGACTCTATATGCTATGACGCTATATGCCTGACTCTAATGCTATAACCATTATAGCAGAGTACACAGCTGGCCACCAGCATATTTTCAAATCTAGCAACCTCTAATGATGAGAAATGAGCATCCCAAAATCACACTGGTTTCATATCCATTTCTGACACTCATTCATATTTGGAATCTAATCTTGCCATCCCTTGTGAGTTACATGGGGCACATATTTGAAACTAAACAGACTTTCCCCATTCAATGGTAAAATCTACTCCTAGTCTCATAGCTTTTGAGCAAACAGCTGAGTCTACTAGCGTAACAAATGATTTCTCTTCATGTGGCCTGGAAGAGCTTACATACAGGCTATCTCTCCGAGCTGTTCCACAGACTTCTGGGCAGGCCACTTGGCCAAGCGAAGACAGTATACCCGTGCTGGCAGGGGGCATGGACAGACGCCCTTGCTTTCATATCACTAGCCCTTCTTTTCAGCCAAATGTTACCTCCAGTTGGGACTGGAAACAGCCTGATCCCCACTGTGACGTTCTCAGTTCATTTCTATAAGATATATTGGAGGGGGACTCCTGAATCCCATCTGTTGAGCCCACTCAGTGGAAAGTTAATGCTTAAAATGTAGTTTGCAGTAAGCAAATGTTAGCGCTTTTCAATTTGCCTCAATACTGCCAGGAGTGGTATTTGATTAAATAAACTGAATGGCTTAAGTACTTAAATTGGATTTAAGATGCACATTGTAAATGTCACTTGCAAAGCATTTTCCTAGACTTTCATAGTTCAATTAGTGCGTCCATTCTCCAGCCTTTGTTTATGCCCTGAAGAGACTGTATTTTGACTGGGCGGAAGGAGAGATGTGCTGAATGTTGAGCAACCAACCTCTTTTCTTAGTCCATGGTTTAATTGTTTCTGAAAATTGTCAATGCCACAGGCAACAATTATGTCGGGGAGCACGATGAGTTTGAATCATGAGACCCCAACACCTCGCAGTCAGCTGGGGCGACAGGCCAGCTTCCAGGAGCGGGGCAGCTCTCGGCCACACTACAGTCAGACAACTCGGAGCAACACCCTGCCCTCGGATGTGGGCAGGAAGTCCGTCACCCTGAGAAAAATGAAACAAGAAATAAAGGAGATGATGTCTCCAACGCCTGTGGAGCTGCACAAGGTCAGGAAGCTCCCTCCCTTGCGTGCAGTCACGTGGGCCGCATGAGCATCCTGTTGCTAACCCCATAGTGACTTTCTGTGTGGGCTCAGCGAAGGAAAAAAGCCAGTGCTTAAGGGCAGACCATCAGAGACTCTGTTCTCCAATCTTTTGGCAGCTACCCCAAAACAAGGGAAATTGTCTTGCAAGCAATGAATTGAGCACAAATATATTTATGGGCAGACTTTTCTTACAAAGATTTGAGGCTGCAGTTTTGCACAGAAGTTTGAGGAATTGGTTTGTTATTTCAACCTCATTGTAAGGGGGAGGATTTTGTACGTGTCATAGCCTCGTAATGTCACTGCAAAGGGGTTTCCGCCTTAATGTGAAAGGTTTAATTCTTAATTACAGACTTAGCAGTAGATGGTTGTATTATTCAGGATGCAGAGTTCTCTTTGAGACTTAATGTGGTATCTTGGTTCAGAACAGGGTAAGCTCTCGTTATGTTCCATCTCTGTCTGCACTAGCTTCATGGAAGAAAATCCAGTACTGCACACAGCAGAACTGCCGGGCTCCTGGTGGAGTTTAAACAAGTATATGTCAGTGATAGTGTTTACAGAAGCTGGGTCGAGGAGGATAGTCGTGGGGAGAGGTCTGTGGCTTTCTTTTTTAGCACCAATGCTTAGTTTTTAGTCAATACCTAAAGATGTGATAATATAATAATAAGCTTACCCTTTTCTTAAGAGCCCAGACTTCTCTCTAGTTAAGAATGTAGTAACTAGAAAGTTAGTTTTTTACCTAATCCAGAAGTGCAAATAAATGACAGATTGAAGAGATAACCAACCAGTTACTCCTTTTTTCTTGTAAAGACTCAAGCTTCCCTGAGTCACCTACTAAAACTAGCTATTTGACAACTGACATAGGACGTGGTGAAAGAAAGGATTATATAGGAAGCTGGGTTCTGAACTTTGTGTTCCATTCCTGGGTTTATTCTCACACTCACTCATGTATTGTGCATTCATTCACTTGAAGACTACTGGGAAGCCAGGTAGCACTGTCAAATGGGAGACAGTCTGAGACACAGTGGGACTGTTATAGTAGGGTAAGGACAATAATAGAGTAAGATAAGGACTAGGCTGCTTTGGGGACCAAGGGTGGATCCTACCCTATTAGAAAAGATACAGGAAAGGCTTTCTAGAAGTAGGTGTTGACTTTGTGGGAAGGTAAAGATGGAAGGGCATTTAAACCACAGGAAAGGCACGTGCAAAGGGATATCAAAAAGTGTGGTGTATTGAGGGACTCCAACATGAACAGAGACTAGAATTGGTGCCTGTGTGTTAAGAAGAATTGTACACTTAACAGAACCGCCAAGAAATTTCTGACATTTTAGTATGGGGACCCAGGTGTAGCCCATGCCACAAATTAGTTTGTTTAGAAAGTTACCCTGATTTGCTGTGTCTGTTTGGTAAACAACAGCCTTCGCTCCCGTCACTTATCCTAATATGACAAATAAAATTAGGTGGCTCTAAAGACTCCTGTGACGTGTCCTCCCTGGTGGCGCTGCGGGTTAAGCACAGCACTATGAAGCTATCCAGAGCCACTGCAGCACAAGTTTAATACCCGGCCAGGGAGATTCCCACATGGCACAGCAGACCTCTCCTGCCTCACCCACTGCTCCCCTCAGCAGTGTACTTCAGTCAGTCCGCCTGTTCTGCTTCCCACTCTGTCTCTGGTGAATCCACTCACCACCCCACACCTCTGGCCTTCAGCCTAGCTTGTATGTATAAATAAATAAATCTTTTAAAAAAAATTTTTTTTAAATAAAGACTCCCGTGACGATTAAGTTGCAGAAGCTACATAGGCACTGCTAACTCTGTTATAAAAGCAGGCTGGCCCCTCCTGATTCCCCCTGGTCCCTGGGACTGCTCCCTTCCCCTTGTCTCCAAAATTCTACTGTCCAGGTAGAAAAGAGAATGCTTGGTAACCCACCCTCCTTCAGCACCAAAGAGAAAGGATGCCAACATTATTAAGTGCCTACTATGTGCTTTTTTTTTTAGTTGTAGCCCTTACAGTTACTCTTCTTAGAAGGTACTTATTACCCATGTCACTGCAGGATAGAGAAATAGAAAACATTAAATAATCCTTTCTTCTGGAGTGAAGCAATCTCCTCAAAAGAAATTATTGAGAGCCCAGCAATGAAAAAGACCTGCTTCCCCATCCCTCTTGCGCTGAGAGCATTTAGAAAAGACAATGAGAGTGAACTGAATGTGCAAGTGGCTATAACTGAGGTTTAAAAAGTGACTGCTGAAAACAGATCTTGCTTAAGAGGGGGGGAAAAAAGGCATCATCATTTTACCAGCATGCGAGTGCCAGTGGGTAGACTGGTGGAACATTCGTGTGGCGGAGTGTGAATTGGGGGGCCACAGGATCACAGACACAGATGTTTTTTCCTTCACTTCAGTCACTGCTCCCAATGGTGGCAGCAAGCACACTTCATGTGGAGCTTCACTTTTCTTCACTATTGATCCCAAACAAAGTAAGATTCTCAGAAGTGGATGGTGCCCACTCTTACTTTCTAAGATGCCTAAAATGATCTGGTTAGGGGAAAAAGTAGCAGAGAAACCTGCAGCCTGACCATATGAAATTCCTGGAGTGGTTTATGCTCATATCTTAGTATCTTTTCTGTAAGCTTGCTGTTAAACACATCTTCTAATTCCCAAGTTCTTAACGGGAGAAATGATCATTGGTGTCATCACTGGACTCGCAGGAAGCCTGGTGATGGTGCTGTCTCTTGCATGTGGAACACTGGGATCACCTGACACTGAACAGGCACAGTGATTTGTTGAGGGCTTTCCCAAAGGGACCTAAAGGAGGCCTTCCCGAGGGGCAGAGAGGCGCAGAGTGGGGAGGCGGGGCGAGGGAAGCAGCACATCGTCTGCGCATGCTGCTGTGTCTTCCTCTTGCTGTCTCCTGTGTCTGGCTCGTATCAAAGCCAGCACCTGTGGACTCAGCATTTTCACTATAAGCTGGATAATGAAGATATGAACTAATGGGCAAGGGTCCATCCCTGCTCCTAGGGAGGAAAAAAATAGCAAAAACAGCTCTATCCCCAGGTGATAAGTTACTCACATCATCTGCGTACAGAAAGAATAAAATGTGGATTTGCCCATTATTTTCAACCCACTCATCCTCACCATTTCTTCTCTCCCTTTAGACTGTCCAAAAATCCTGAACTCAGGTTAGAATTTAAATGGTTTTTATTCATTTAATATTATCTGTTATGTCTCAAGCTCTACTGGGTCCTGATAGGTCTTTCTTCAAGTGGTCCAGATTTATTTATGAAACCAAACAGCTAGTTCTCCTTCTGATACCTGAGAAAAAACAGAAATGCGATCTTGTTAGAGCCCAACTGCAGAGGAATCTCGTGAACACAGAGGTAAAGTAAGCAATCTCTCAGTGTGTTCAATTTTTAATAGACTTGGTGTCGAGAGAGAGAGAGAGAGAAGAAAGGATTTCAAATAATATTTTCCCCATAAAACTCCAAAAATCACCCATTCCCTTATGGGAAAATACTATCCATATAGACTTGGCTCAAAGTGGGGCAACTGAGGCTTGAAAGCCTGCCGTTAAGTCCAGGGCACCTTCTGGCAGGAAACCACAAGGAAGGGGGTTAGGCAGGTTCCAAAGAGCTGGGACAGAAGGAAAAGGAGAGAATGCAAACTATACCACACATCCATCATGAAGTCAAGCTAACGGCCGCCATTGTCTCTGCTAAGCACCAACAGCAGCCTCTCCACCTGTCCCTCGCCCCACAAGTGCCTTTCAAGCAAGTTGGGGCTGCAGAAACCAGAGTAAGAGCAAGAAAAGTGTTCAATTATAAACCAAGCTTAACTCCACCCCTGGTTCCTGGTGAACCTCTGTTCAGGAAGTCAGGTCATGATACGCTGTGAGTTGTAATCCTTGGCTCCTGAGATCTCATCAGCTTAGAGACAGGTGGGCGGGGTGTCCATAAAGTCATTGGGGTGGAGTTCATTCAGAACATCATTCACTGGCTCAGTTTGCTTTTTACTGTTCCTGTAACAGTCTTACTTCCTTTTTTGTCTGTGTGGATGGGGAACTGGAGTTATGATTAGAACGTAGTGGGCAGGCTTGGCAGCACAGTGAGGGCATCACAAGGAAGTGATACTCATGTCCCCTTATACTACTGCCTTTTGAATTATCTTGGCTGAGATGCAGAGTTCAAAATGCATTTTATCTTATGTCTCAACACATGTATCCACACACATGTATGAATGAATTGAAAAAGTACACATTAACATTTTCTATTTTTTGTTTGGTTTTTTTCTAATGTGATCACATTAAGCTGATTTTGAGATTTGCTAGTGGATTTTGACCAAAGGTTTTCTGACTATAGCTGCACATGGCAGTTTGGCATGAGAGCTGCTAATGACTCTGCCACCATCAAATGGGGTGTTTGCTAGAACTCAGGTTCTTAAACCCCACTGTAGCGCCAGCAAAGCACAAAGCAGGTTCCCTATGATCCAGGCAGACCGGTAAAGAAGGAATCCTAGAGTCCTTCGTGGCTTTTTCAGGCTTTTCATGTTTTCTACAGCATTTGTAGAGAGGCAGCCAGGTGCAGGGCAGGCCGGGGCCCCGGGGGCGCCAGGCCTCCTAGCCCCCAGCGAATCTTCACCCTTTCTGGGCTCTGGGGTTCTCTCGCGGTCTCTTCGCTGGTCTCTACTGTGCTCTGCTGCGTGGACCTCTGCCGCCAGGCTCTGTTCTTTGCTGCTGCCCTTACATGCTCAGCCTCCAGGCCACGGTGTGCCCAGTCACACACACCCACACCCACACCGCACTTCAGGTGCCCGCCATCAGGCACGCGTGTAGGGCTGCAGGGGTCTGTCATTGATGCTAATGGCAGGAGGGTGGAAAAACCTGATAACTTCATTTACCCTAAGACCACTCACAAGAGGCAGCATTTTCTGGGAGTGTAGGTCAAGAATCCACATTTTAGGAATCTCTTCAATGGATTCTTTTGTGCCATAAAGGTTGAGAAGCACTCGCCTGGCGTTATGCTAACTATTGGGGATTATTCTGTGTCAGTGAAATCACTGGCAGCAGCTGGGTGGCAGGTAAGGAGGAAATGAGGTTGTGTCTTTTGCCCTGGAGCTTCTGGGTTTTATCTTTAAAATGAATTCTGGTTTCTACTCTAGCTTATTGCAGATTCTCTCTCTTTGCAGATAAGCAGCCTGTGATTTTAGCTACAGTTCATTGATAACCCTCTTTCCCTTCTGAAGCTTAAATATCCTTTGGTGTCCACTTAATCTATTTCTGAAATGATTTCTAGCTTCACTTCTTTGTACGCTTAAGGCAAAAGAATTTTGTCATTGGAACATTTGGCCTTTTTTAAATAAGCTTATTGACATTTTCTTTTGCCCTGTGACATGAATCTTTCAATACAGTTATACTTCTTAATTGTATGCAGCTATTTTCATATACCTTTTCACAGATGGGTCTTAAAAATAATTTCCAGCTTCTGCTTTTTTCTTATGGCCACCAGTCTCATGACCTTGAATATTTGAGCCACATATTAATAAAATCACATTTTAATAAAGTAATAAAGAATCCCTTTTTTACTTGTAGCTGCTTTTGCTACCATCCACTTTTCCTCCAGCCAAGTTCACTATCATTTTCAAGCTTATTTTGAGTGTTTTTTGAGGGAACTTTTATTCTTGATATAATAAACTTGTTTTGGTGGGAGGAAAAAAGGACATCTGCAACAAACTCCACAGATAGTTTTATGGACCCCACCACAGACTAAGAGAGCCTAGACACTGAGGGCTACTAGTCCCTTAATGGCATCATCATCAAAGAGAGGATTACTGGGAACTGAGGGTGGAGGTGAGCAGGAGATAAAAAGGTGGAGAAGAAAAAGAGACTGAAGAGACAGAAGGAGGAAGGAAGCAGGGTGCAGAGCCAGAAGAGGCCCAAGGAGCAGAGAGACATGTAAAGAAGCTGCACTGGCCTGGACTGATTGAGACAGATGTGGGTGAGAGACCCGTAGGGAGACTGACTATGGCAATGTTGATTTTGGTTTTGATTTTGCTCTGCTCCTCTCAGAATTGTCTGACTGTTTCTGACCCTTTTGTATGGGTCCCTGCCGAGGGGTGTTTTGGTTCCTCCCAGAATTGTCTGGCTGTCCCTTTTCTACGGGTCCCTGTAGAAAGCTGTTTTATGCTTGTGGCAGGCTTTTGGGCCTTGCTTTGGGCCAATCCCATTTGGATGGACTTTTACCCACAAGGGGTTGGATAACTTTGGAGACTTGATTTGGAAACTGTGTTCTTCATCTCTTGTCTTGTACATTGATTGGATTAAAGTTTTCCACTTAAGGTCCTGTATGTTTTGTATTGATGCGGCAGATGGTAGAACCTATTTAGATTGAGCAGGTCTGGGGGCTCTGGGGTGTCTCTCTCCTGCCTATAACAGATTCATCTGCGAAAAGGAGTGTCATTTTTGATGTTTAATGCCAGCTTCTTTTGCAATATTCTCCCGAAGTCAGGAACAAGCTCAGCCCTCAGCGGAAATATGAAATGGAAATGCATATGTGATTTGGGCCCGTGTTTCTTTATTTGCCAAATATTCAGAGCTAGTGCTGAAGGTCAGTGAGTCCGTATTTCCATACCTGGCCCTCCAAATAGCCAGTGCAGAATTAGCTTACAATGGAAGTCACTAAAGGCTAAAATGACAAGCTGAATATGTGAACTTTTTTTTTTTAAGATTTATTTTTTATTTATACATACAAGCTGGGGCACAGGCCAGAGGCGTGGGGCGGCGAGAGTGTTCACCAGAGACAGAGTGGGGAGCAGAACAGGCAGATCAGAAACACACTGCTGAGGGGCGCAATGGGCGAGGCAGGAGAGGTCTGCCGCACCATGTGGGATTCTCCCTGGCCAGGTGTTGAACTCGCGTCGCCGCTGCTGACAGCTCCACAGCACAGCGCTTAACCGCTGCACCACCGGGGAGGCCTGAACTTTTTATTTTTGCTTGTCAGTCTTTGCTAGATCCAGCTTCTCTTTCCTCAAGTGAGGAGTGATGAATTGAGAAAACACAGGCTTTGCACTCTGAATTTTATCAGAACAGTTTGTCATTAGCCATGTGTTCTGCAACCATCCCAGACCGAGTAGGTTCATCATCAGACTCATTGTCTTAGCTGTTCCCCTGATGTTCTCCACTGTACTCCTCCACGCTCTGTTTGCTGCTGCTGCCGCCGCTGCCACCCTTTATGCTCAGTCTCTCCAGGCCCAGGGGTGCCCAGCCACACACCCGCCCACGCCCTACTCTAGGTGCCTACCATCAGGCATGTGTGTAGGACCGCAGGGGTCTATCATTAATGGGAGGGTAGAAAATCCTGATCATTCTTTCATTTACGCAACACCGTGTCATCCTCTGGGTTTGCTCACTTAGCAAAGAAGGACATGGACCACTTTTTAACAGGAATGGAGACTTCACGCATACCATTTGTCCTGGTGAAACCCCCATCATCTAGTCTTGCCTCAGAAATGGAGAATCTCCTCAGCATTCCAGACCCAGTTGACTGCCTAAGAGCCTCCAGAGAAGGAGATGTAACCCAAATGAGAATCTGTTAACAAAGGGAAATGTACACTGTCTAGTTTACTAGTAACTGTATCAGTATGATGAGCATATTCTTTCCCTGTAAAATCAGAGATGGCTAGCAGCTGGTGCATTGTAGGGAACAGGGTTGGTACAGGGCTTGGGGTTTGGGTTGTATATTTTAAATAAGTAATGGCATCCAGCCCTGACAATCTTTAGAATGTATCATTTCCCTCAGCCACCCTTGTCTATGATTCTGGCTAAAACATACTTTTCAAAATGAAAAAAAAAAAAAAAACAATTCTTCTAGAAATGATTGGCTTGTGTCAAAAAAAAGATATCTCATTAGTGAGGGGGTGAATGGCAGCAAGATGACAAGGCTTATTCAGAGGGGAATAAAAAAGCTTTCTATGTATCTCAATCAATGGGGGAGAAATGCTGGAAAAAGATATCCAAGTTAGAATTAAAGTTGCACAGTGATTTATAGGGAAATAAAAGAAACCCTTTGGGGTTATCTTTTCTAATGGACGGAAGTCATTTTCATCTCTAACAGACAACTCATTTGCATCTTATCATTTTTCTATTAGTTGCCTTCCACCTTTGCAGAGTCTGAGCCCTAAGCAATAGAAATAGCAAGTTAAACAGAATTGCAGTCTCATAGGCTCAAATGACCTTGGGCAGCTTGTTAGAGTTCTAGTGTGCCTTACTTCTCCCTTTGTTCCTTCTCCTTATCACTTCTGTCAGGGACCCACCATCACCTCTTTTTACTCCTTCAGAAATTTAACAGCTTCCCTTAAGTTTAATTCTGTCATTCATCTCTACCTGATTTCTTTCATTCATCTCTTTCATCTTTGTTCGTTATGATCAAATGTGTGTATTTATAAGTTGTAAGATACTGTCTTACCGGTGCAGTTTATGGTGTAGCTCTCTGAGCATCTCCGTCACCCAAGTGCCCAGATCCTTGTGGAGGCTACTCCACCACTGCCCTCACCCCCATTCTGCCATATTGGTGTCTGGCAGGGCTTGGCCACATTGGTAAGGCCACATGCTAATGCATCCATGATGGTCTAGCTTGTCTTTCTTTCCCTTGGTTGGGGTACAGAGCTCTTTCCTTGCTAGAGGATCTTCGTAGTGTCAGACCACGGCCATTCTTGGAATGAGGATGTGTAATCCAGACTGCTAGCCCTCAGTGTTGTGGGAGCTTGGTCAGCTGTGTTCATCTTCCTTCCTGAATGACAGTGAGCCTCGCCCTGAAATCCCACGGGATGGGTGGAGGGCATACTCCCATGCAGAGATGCAGGTGGCCTCTGAAGCAAGGCTGCCATACAGGCCTAAGGAGAATGGAGGTTAGTCAGCACAGAGGGAGGTGAACAAGGCTGGCGCTGACCTGGTTGTGGGAGAACAGGGGCAGGAGCACAGAGGGACAGGTGCCGTGAGTTGCTAGCAGGCTGTTGCAAGCAGAACCCCTGAACTGAGACTCTGCCACAGCGGCCTCACAGTCTGGTGCTAGAGCAAGAGGAATGGGCCCTCACAGAGCTGACAATAATTGGTGACCCTCAGTTGCCCAAGGATCTCCGTGGCTGGAAAATTTGGAAAATGCTGGAACTCTCCTCTTTGGTAGGATATGAAATGATAGATGGGAACATCCTCTGAGCTGAATTCAAAAAGCGACACGTCAGTCTGTCACAGATCTTAAAACCCATGTCTCTCCTTTGCTAGGGCTTTGGCATCTGAAGGGCCACGTGAACCCAGGTTCCCACACTTACAGCCCAAATCCAAGCTACTGACTGTCATTGTGGACTTTCATTTCTCAAGTCCATGGTGCCCACACACTTGCCAGGGAGCAGCAGGAGGCAGCAGGGAAGCAGCTGTCCCTTCCTCGCCCCTGCCAAGGAGAGACTCCCCAGACAGGAGGGAAGCAGCTGCCTTTCCTGACTCACTTTATCTTGAAACCCATCAGCTTGAGTGGCGTAAACTGAGATCGCTGGACGAATGCAGTCGGGGGGGCAATGCTTTATTTTGTCCTTCCAGCCCACGGACAGTGTAGGATCGGTCTTACAGCCAAAACGACTTGAATTGTCAAGTCTAAAGGAACAGGACTCCCCAGCGGTGTCTGTGAGAATAAACTCAAGTGCCGACTGAGTTATGGAGAAACTGATAACGGAATTTCAGGTTTTCAGGTCTAGTCTCCCAGCCAGGAGTGGACCCCAGGCTGCGGCGGCAGCGCTGAATCCCGGCTGCTCTCCACGGGTTGGTGTCACACAAAGCCGCAGCAGGCAAAAGGAGGCACATTTGTTTAGAGAGAGAAAGAAAAAGTTTATCAGAGAGAAGAGGAACAGAAATAAAGTGGGACTTCCAGGTCGGTGGAACCAGGCCAGGGAGAATCAAGGAAGCCCAAGTGGAGTTTTTCTTTGGGAATATAGACCTTCTTTCCCTCATTATTTTAAAATTTCATTAGTCTCTCTATGATTGGTTAGCTTTCGGTGGTCTTACCTAATTTGCTACTGTACTGGGGAGCTTCCTGCATCACAGCCCTTATCTTTTAACATACTTGCTTTAATCATCTTTGATCTGGAGTGTACTGTTTGCCTTGTTGCCACTAGTCTTGGGGAATTTAATTAGCTCCTTTTAGTATTTATTGCCCTCATTTCTATATCTTCCCCTCTCCCTCGTGTTGCCCTTATCTCTGGATCCCTCTTATTCCATTCGTTGCCCTTATCTCTTTACTTCTTTAACTCCCTGAGGTCCCTGCCCAATCTGTCCCTGAAGCTGCCTAATTATTCTAACTTGCCCATGTCTCAAAACCAGCACCATCCCTGAAGCAGGTGCGGTCGGATCCTTAAGGTCATCAGACACAGGGCTGAGCCATAGCAGGGCTGCCAAAGCCTCCTTAGGAGGAGCTGCTTGGAACGGCTGTCACTTGCATGACCTGCCTAAGGTATGAGTTATAAATACCCCTAAAAATCAAGGAAGGAAAGTTGACTGCTGCTAACATTATTCACATGTGTCAAAACTGAAAACACAAGCATTAAGTTTCTGATCTTTGCTTAGAAATATAAAACAAGGTTCAACTTGAATCATGGTGAACCCCTGTCTCCTGTTCTGTTTTCGGGAGGGCTTGAAGTGATTGCACGCATGCTGACGAATAGTTAAGATTGAACTGAGCTTTAGAGCTGCCGCCTTGCCTGGAGTGTTATGTTCTAAGAGGCTCATTGGCTCTTTTCAAAGAGAAAAATCTAGCACTGTATTCATAATCCAGGTTCTCCAAGGCATCCTTTAGTCAGCACAGAATAGACACTGCAAAAACAAAAGTCTGTTTGTTTCACTGGAGTGGGGGTGACTAGGGGGGTGGCAGGCAGGAGCTCTAGAATCAGTGAGGTGGAGTTTACACACATGGCCATGGAAAGCCACAGAAGGTCCCCAAATGAGAAGAAATGCATGCCGCAGTCATGATAAATGATTCATCCTTAGTTTGTTGGGCATTTGGAAATGGATAAAGGCTACCTGACCAGCTAGGAAATTTTGTGTCCAGGAAAAAACTCATGATTTGGTGGAAGAAACACAGCCAATGAGGTCAGATATTCTCCCTCTGAATCCTAGAGCTTCTCCATTCTCCCTGAACAAGTCCATCCATCAACTTCAAGAGTCAGTGTCCTCATTAGGAGGAAGGGGATGATTTTGCTGTACAGAGTTGTTAGGAGATCAAAAGCAATCATATGTAGGAAAGTGCCTGGGTAAGAGATTCATCTGTGGGGAAAAGAAGCAACTTCAACCTTAAAATCCTGAAAATTATTTTTGGACAGGAAATAAATCAAAAGTAACCACTACCAATTTCCAGCCAAATAGGACGGCAGGAGCTACATGACACAATATATTGTTGCTGGTTTGAGAGCAGTGAGCTGTGTTCCTTCTCTTTGTGCATTATTGATTCTCACAATCTCGTCTGTTGTGTGATTTTAAAATATTTTCATTTTTTTGCTATTTGCTTTTCTCAAGCTATTTCCAAGAGAACCAGAGGGCTGGCTATTAAAATTCAGTCTCCTCTAGCCTTAAGAAATCTTTTCTAGAGAAACAGATTACCTTCCAATTAGACCATTTATTAGCCTCTCATCCTGAAGAGTTTGCCATAGAGATAGGAAAGCCAAGTCTCTTAGGCAACAACCGTGACCTTAAAGTTAATGAGCTAATCTACTACCCAGCTCTCGTTGACGTCCACCTCTAGTGTTTTGGCTGATATATCACCACTAACTGGTGTGATAGTGTTAGATGCCACTCATCCTTCTTCTCCCCCTAGGTTCTGGCCTGTGGAGCAGACATCCAAGATCACAGGCCAATCAATGAAGCTTCATTATTATTCCAATTCACCCCAACTGTTCCTCTAAATGTAAGGATTCTGGTTTACTGTGTTAGAAAATATGCCTCAGAGCTCAGACAGAAGTGAAGTTCCTAACATCCACTGCAAACACAGGGTTTGCAACCCACTCATTCTGGTATGCCTAGAGGGTGACTGGGCCTGAAGAGCAGGCACTGGCTGACATACCCAGCTGGCCAAGCACAGACTCTATGGGACCACATCTGTCCCTAGTTAAAGATGAAGCAGAGATAACTAGGATGCAATGCACCACCCTCTAGGAAGAGTGGGGATGGCCCCTGCCCCCGATATTCTGCTTGTCACATGGAGAAAGCAAAGATGTAAAAAGGACAGAAAGATAAGTGACCCCACAGACAAGGCAGAGATGGCGTCCAGGAGGAGCGCGTCAGCAGGGCCTCGAACAGACAGCGGCATCCACTAGAGTCAGGGCCCAAAGGAAGGCAAGGGACCAGGCCTGATAGCTGTTTGCGGCCTCCTTGGCGCCATTCTCCGCGTATCCTTCAGTCCTTCCTTTGACAAGATTCTGAAGATGGGTGAAAGGGACTAGAATATAAACTAGAAATGTTTCCTCTGATCAAAACAGTTTAAGCAGGGCCTCCCTGTGGCGCAGCGGCTGAGCGCTGCGCTGTGGAGCTGTCGGCAGCAGCGATGCGAGTTTGACACCCAGCCGGGGAGATTCCCACATGGTGCGGCAGACCTCTCCTGCCTCGCCTGCTGCTCCCCTCAGCAGTGTGTTTCTGATCTGCCTGTTCTGCTCCCCACTCTGTCTCTGGTGAAGCCTCTCGCCACTCCACGCCGCTGGCCTGTATCCCAGCTATATGTATAAATAAATAAATCTTAAAAAAAAAAACAGTTTAAGCACCCCCCCAAAAAAATGATGCAATTGACTGAAATATATATTTAAAATGCATCATATGTATATATATGTATGTGTGTGTATGCAACACACACACATATATATATTCCCCTGTAGGTTTATATTGATACTTTATTTGACAAAAGTCATCCCTCCCTTCACCCCCCTCTAAAAATATAATCCCCATTGGAATCGTTTAGTATCCTAAATCCATATTCAAAATATGGAAGGAAATATTTAGCATTCTGCCTTTTTTGAACAAACTGCACCTGGAATGACCAAACAGCACTAATTGAAGAAAGGAGAATTCCTCACAGAAGAATTCTAGCTAAATCAAAGAAAAGAAACAAAAAATTAACTCTAGCTAATAACATAGATTAAAGGATTAGGAAAAGATAATCATTTTGCAACACCTGATGAAATTATTGATTCCGAGCCATCGAGGGATGAAGGAACATTAAATGGGAGTATTAAGCTGCCATCACCTCAACCCAAAGTGGGGCAGCTGGACCTGAGTGATGTGATGTCAGGAGCAATCTGAGATCCAGCCCTTCCCCGCCCCCTCCAAACCGATCCTGACTCAATTCAAGCATCCAGAGCTAAGGCCCATTAAAAGGCAGTGTGGGGCATAGAAGAACATGCTGTAAGACAAAGGACACCATCGCACACTGAGTCAGTAGCACAGAGGAAGAAGATGGGGATGTGCTCTAGTAAGAGGACATTTAAGAGCCCAATGCAAAGGTGTTCACCGTGTTGGGATCCTGATTTGAACAAACCAATGCTAAAAAGCACATTTGAGACGGTGAGGGATTTTTTTTGTGTGTGTGTGGACCAAGTATTGAAGTAGACCAAGGGCTAAGTTAATATTGCAAATGAGTTCATGACCGCGAGGCTGTGTAGTCTTCATGTTATTCAGAAATTCATACCGAGTTGTGTAGGCATGAGATTACCTAAGGACCGCATGTTCCTTAAAATACTCCCCCAAAGAAGAAGGAGTGGATGAGGGTGGCAAGCTCTGGGTGGTGATTGGATCTGTATGTGGCGATTCACCATCCGTACTCTTGAGTGTTAGAAATTTTTCATTGAAAAAACCAGCTTTCTCTGATGTCCTCTGCAGCGCCAGCAAGGCATGGAGTAGGTTTTCTGTGGTCTGGGCAGGTGGGTAAAGGAAGAGTTCTGGCGCCCTCATTGGGTTTTTCAGGGTTTTAATGTTTTTCTACAGCACTGGTAGCGAGGCACCCAGATGCAGGGCAGACAGGGCCCCGGGGCGAGGGATGGAGGGCAGGAGGCTGGGAAGCCTCCCAGCCCCCAGCGAATCTTCTCTCTCCGGCATTCTCTTGTGGTCTCGCTACTGCACCCCACCGCATGGTCCTCTGCTGCTTTCTCTGGGCTCAGGTGCACCCGCTCACACACCTACCCCCACACCCTACTCCAGGTGCCACCATCAGGCATGTGTGTAGGACCAAAAGGGTCAATCACTGATGCTAATGGCGGGAGGGCAGAAAAACCTGATAAGTTCATTTACCCTACACCTCCCTCCCCACCATAGAAAAGCAGGCCAGAGCGCCTCTGTCTTGTGGGCTAAAGCAAAATCATAATTACAGAGAGACCTACAAATTCTCCTCTGCTGATGTCGATTGGTTGACTTCAGAGATGAGGACCTTGGGTTTTATCTCTGAGAAGAGTTTCACCAGAGCTCCCCTTTCAGCAGCACACAGCGAGTTTCCCCCCCAGGCAGAGACCATTAGTAATATCCAAAAAGGTAGGTTTGTTATGTAAAAAAGGAAAGGCAAAGAAGGACTCACACAGACAAGAGCAGGCAGGAAGAGCTGCCTCTGAACAGTACAGCTTTGTTCAAAGAGATGCCTGCAAGGCAGAGGTCGGGGAGGAGAGCTGCATCGCCAGTGCAGAAGTTGTGCTGAGATTATTGTTGTTAGTGTTCTTTGGGGGAGGAGTTCATGCCTTTGTGAATTGTTACCTATTGCTAAAATAATCACCTGCAGGGTGTGACAAGGTTGATTAGTAAGAACCAGGGACTCTCTACACTGTAGAGGCCAATCGCTACAGTGGCCTCAGTCTCCACATTCTCACTGTGGTCTGCGCCTCTGGATACTTTCCTTAGCAGTCTGATACTTGCTGAGGCAGTTGGAGCCTAAGGATTATTCATGTCTATAGCTGGTCTAACAACTATGTTAATCATTTCTAACCCTACCTCCAGTTGCTGGTCTTATGACACCTCCATTCCAGATTTTCTACTCTTATCCTCCATCAGTCAAGGAGGTCTTTTTGGGGGGGGACCCAATCTTCATTATTTTTTTTTTTTCTGACAGTGTGCCGCAGGGAGATCCAAGCTTCACAGTCAAAACCGTGGAGTTTGAACCACTTCTCTGTTGCTTGCTAGCTTTGAGCAAGATTCTATGTTTTTATTTCCTCTGTGCTTTTATTTCCCTGCCTATCTGATCTGCTTCACAAACGTGGTAAAGAAAGCACTCTCCTGTACTTCTTAACCCACTTCTTCAAGTACCGCTGACCTTATAAGCAAGAAGTCCACATCTCCCACTGGAGGGCGCTCCATCCCACCTCCCTCCCTGTCCCAAGAACCCTGCTCCCTCTGCTCAGAGGCACTGTCACCTCTTGTGGCCACATGGTGTCGCCATAGAGCTTTGCAAGGCCCTGCCCCAGACACTGCCACCTGCAGCCTGAGACAGATTAATTCCCCGCAGTGCCCTGAGGCAAGAGGGAACAGGGTCGAGAGGCAGGAGCATGGTGTCCACCCTAGAATTAAATCCCTTTTAAATTCACACTCAGCACATCGTGGCCAGTCCTTGACGGACTTCCAAACTCAGCTATGTGGTATGTTAGAACCTCTCATTCCATTTATTCAACAAAATACTAATCCTACCATGTGGCAAGCACCATTTTAGGAAGTTGGGATTGATCATAAATAAACAAAATGAAGATCCTTGACCCCCTCAAGTAGCTTGGAAGGCATCTCCCACGTACGCCCCTAAGACTTATACCTGAGACCAGGTCACCAACAAAGACTTCTCTCCTCCTGATGAGTTTCGCTGGGGGGGCGAGAGTACTCTCATTCATTCAGTTTGAACCTTTGCATCATCAGACTGCGTGTCTGATAAGAGACTGGATTTTTCTAAGCTACACACACACACACACACACACTCACACACACACACACACACACACACACACACACAATCTGTTAGCAGGCAGACTAAGGGGCCTCTTCAGACCCCCAAACCTGCCTGTTCTGAATGGGTTCTACCACCTACCTACCATGTAGACAAAGCAGATTCTAGTGCAGAAGAACTGCAATAGAAAATAACTTTAATACAATTAGTGTGCAGAGAGGAGAAAGTTAAAATAGTCTCCTCAAGAGACACCCAAAGTCACCCATCCCCTCATGGGTACATGCCCAGGGTTAGCCCAAAGCAGGGCCACTGAGGCCTGAAAGCTTGCACAAGTCTCAGGCACCTTCTGGTGGGGACCCATCGGAAAGGGGTAGAAGGGCCAGGCAAGTCTGGGAAGAAAAGAGCAAAAACAAAACCAAGTCCAGATAAAGGCTGCCATTGTCAGCCTCCACACGTCTCTCACCCATGTCCTTCTAATTGTCTCCTTCCATTTCCCCCAAATCCCTGGTACAGGTCCAATGCCAAGAAGCAAATGCAATTTCTTCTTCACATGTCTCTCTGTTCCAAGTGCCTCCTCGAAGTCGCCTTCTTGTCTTCCTTCCTCTCCCGTCTCTCCTCGGAAGCCCTTTTTAGCTTCCCCTTGCTGATGCTCAGCTCCACCCTTCTTTAGAAGACGGGGCAGGAAACCTGGAACCTCCCCTTTCTGTGATGATCACTGCTACAATTCCACAGTACCGTTGTGCTTACTAGTTTATGCAAAAGTGATGCTTCCACAGAAATCAGGTCATTTCAGATTTTAAGACTTTATACATGCTACCTCATTTAAAATCAAGACTCTTCTTCATCTTGAAGGTTGTTAATATCAAGTCAGGCATCTTCCTGAATCTAAAATCAGGAAGACTCCGGTACGTCTTGCTCACTGCTTTATCTCCGCCCTTGAAACAGCGGGGCGTGATGCACACACTCACATGCCACATACACAGTGATGGAGCGAACCTGCGAAGAGTGTCTTCTCGCTAAATGTAGTTCCCTTGCTGCCTTTCCGGCACATGTAATAGCCCCTCTGATCCGTGAGCTGACTCACGAGCAAACTTAAGTATGCATACAAATCACCCGGGCAGCAGACTCCAGCGCAGCTTCTGCACTTTACGACGCCCCTGGGAGATGTGGGAGCCTCCGGTCAGGGCCTCACTTTAGGTGGGGAGGCACTTTTTTTTTTTTTCTTCAAACAAAGTTGCAACAAAGTAAGGCCCCTTTTCTTCTAGTTAAACTCCTGGGAGAGAAGCTAGTGGCAGTAGGATGCTGATGTGCTTTATTTCTTAGGTTCTGAGATATCTTGAAGAATAAGCACAGCCTGATAGCAGAGATTTTAAAATATGAAAAAGTGTATTTTAAGACCTGTGGAGTAAGGCGTCTGGTGCTTTGATGGAGCATAATGGCCCAGGGCTTGGAGCCCAGAGTCAGACAGACGTGGCCCCCACCCATTATCTGCGGGACCGTGGGCGGGGTTCTCAGCTCCTCCAACGCTGACTTTTCTCACCTCTACTGTGGCAGTACCCACCAGAGCTGCCTGGTGGATGGTATTCACCCAGCTCTATGTCCAGTGAAGTAAAAATCCATACTAACCACTTTTATATTTCTTTCAATATATCATAACTCTCTGAAGTAAAATAACTGTGTATAAAAAACAAAAGTGCTATAAAACATTTACTCTTCATCTTTTGCCCTGTATAGCTTTGAACTTTATCCCATCTTAGAAAAATGTATTATTCCTGTATCACTTGTATAAACATATTTATTTTAAAAGCTGTGGGGTAAAACAAGTAACCCCCTCCCCCAAAAAAGTAAGCCCAACAATCATCGCTTGAAATATGCATCAGTTTGGGGGAGGCCATCAGTAGACTTCAGGGAAAACAATGATCCCGTATAGCATTAAAGGAGCATAAAATGCTGAGTCAGCCCCTGGCCGTGTCCACCATTGTGAGCTCAGTGATTTTAATGCTACTTTTAATGCTTTGCCTCTGGAAGACAGTCTTGGTCTCATCACTCTTAGTTCCCAGCACCCAGAACTAATCTTAGGATGTGGTAGGGACTCCATCGACATTTGATGACTATACATATGATCTCATGAATGAACCTCAGACCAACCCTTGCAGGGGGTCAGGTGACAGCGGAGGACTGGGAGATCCTCTAAGTGTGCAGTTGGCCTTAGGTGCGGAGAGAGCTGGCTGAGGGCGGCAGCTCAGAAGGTAAATGTCGCGTTGTTAAACCCAACCCTGGACAAGTTCTCAAGGAGCTAATCACGCGAGACCTCAGAGCCAGGTGTCTGTTACAGGAACACTTCAGACCTTTTAAGTTGTTTTTTGCCAACAGTGCTGAGGACCTGATTGGTACCATAGCAAATAAAGTGAGGGACTCCATGGTAGGTGTTCAGAGGAGGAAGGTGCGCTGGGCACTGTACCCAGCACAGCACCAGGCAGGAGTGGGAGCGAGGAGAAGCCTCTGGCTGCTCCCAGCCCCATGGGGGGCCCAGGAAAACAAACCTCAAACTGCCTGGAGAGAATTCTTTTCTATTTACCTGCTGGTTGTGATTTTAAAAAAAGACAGGACTCCCCAACAGTTTTCTTTTTTCCAGTTGCAGGTGGGACTTCACAAATTCCAAAGACGTTCTAGGGGGAGGGGGAAAGCTGCAGGGCTGTGGGAGCTAACTTATTACAAATGCATTGTTTTTGAAATTAGTTTGGAAAGATTGCTTCTCCAAAAGTTTCACAAGCAGAAGTCTGCAACCAAGCTAATGTCTCCTTGGCTTTGTTTCACTTTCCAGGTGACCTTGTACAAGGGCTCTGACGTGGAGGACTTCGGGTTCAGCGTGGCAGATGGCTTGCTAGAGAAAGGAGTATATGTCAAAAATATTCGCCCGGCTGGCCCAGGAGATCTTGGTGGCTTAAAGCCCTATGACAGGCTCCTGCAGGTAAGACCTCAGGTGGAATTTTAATTAATTTAACTCTTCAGAGTCTCATGAACCAGTTCCCGCCCATCCTCCATTGCCTATATCCTATATAGGATGGAAGCGTTTTCCTCTATGGAAGCGTTGCCTTTGGTAGAATTTACCTACTATTACAAACACCTTTTTCCTGTGTCTGTTTTTCAGCAATTATAAACTTCTTGGAAACAGCTAGTACCTTCTCCCAGGTCTCATTATACAGTGCCAATATCTCAGTCTTGAATTGGGGTTTTGGGAGCAGGCCCAATGTCTGAAGACCCCAGGAGGACTCTTTATCACTTCTTATCTTTGGCGAGGAAAGAGTTCAATGTCAACACCAAAGTTATAGAAAAGCAAGAGATTTATTGACAGACAATCAGAAGGACCGGAAAGCTCTTTGAGTGGAGATGGGTCCTGAATGGGTAGCCACTGAGGGGCCAAGAAGCATGTGCTTACATGTGTATAGGGGCAACGATCAGGAATTTGGCCTTTGGGTAGCTCTGTGTTGTGTCTTTTGCTGATTGACTGGGCCCAGGGGGGTCTCCTAGACTACCAAGGTCCACTGAGTTTGCCCACGTTACCTGGCCTGCCTTCCCGAAACTAGCTTTGGTGCATTGCTGTGGCAGTTACTGTGTTGGTGTTCTGAAAATTCCACTTTTACTGAGTTGGGGTGGGGAGCACTCTCCTGGCCCCATGATTGTTTCTCAATCAGATTGATAAATCAACTTAAGACACCTGGGCTTGGGGGCGCCCTCCTGGTTCCAGCCTTTTCTTATTCAGACTGATAAATGATCTTGGGACACCTGGTTGCAGGTTTGGGGTACCCTGTTGCTACCTACCTTTCCCCATTTCCTAACTTCCTCATTCAGAAGCAGTCTGTAAATGAACTTAAAAATGTGTTGGCAAAGAATAAGGAAAAGTGAAAGGAGGCAAACACAGGGATATTCTGAGGAGGAGGAGAGGAGCATACTTCTAAGAGAGGTAGTTCCGGGTCAGAGTTAAGAGTCTGGACTTTCAGAATCAGCCAAATGGCCAAGGATCACATCCTAGCTCGACCACTCGCCAACTGCTGATCTAAGTGAAATCTGTCGACCACTCTGTGCCTTGTTTTCCTCATCTGTAAACCAGAGATAATATTCAACACTTCACACCTGCCATCAGTGAGGTCATCTGCTCAGCATGGGACTCTGGGATGTCTGCTTTCTGCTCTCAAGGGTTTTACAATATAGAGCAGAGAATAAGTAAGCCAATAGCCCCATTTCAGCATTAGAGTGGGATAGACCTCTCTCTACAGGGTGCTTGTTTAAGTCCCTTCAAGAACTTACTGCACCAAAAGTGTTACTCAGGTTTTGGGAATTGCTTTGTCCGTGGCAGTAATTCAAAATGACCTTCTTGATCTTTCAGGTGAATCATGTCCGAACAAGAGACTTTGACTGCTGCCTTGTTGTGCCCCTCATAGCAGAATCTGGTAATAAGCTGGACCTGGTTATCAGTAGAAACCCACTTGCTACACAGAAGTCTATAGAACAGACTCTACCTGGAGAATGGAGTGAACAGAACAGTGCATTTTATCAACAGCCTAGCCATGGTGGTAATTTGGAGATACGAGAACCAACTAACACATTATAGCAATGCTTTTTATAAAGCAGGACAAAAGACTATCTATACATGGTGCTAAAAAATCCCTTTAAGATTTCTGTGACCTTTGAAGCACAGATAATCACGCGGCATTAACTGCAAGCACAGGGGTCTTTTAAATCTCACTCATGGCTCATGTTCACTTCCCTTTTCAAGTTGAAGAGGTTTCTTTCTTGGCGACCGCTCCGGTAGAGGGCAGGCGAGTCCCTGCCAAGCCCAATGGTAGAGAAAAGTAAACTAGCTCGGCCACCCCTCCCCACAGCTGCCATCAGAGGACATTTTTTACAAGTTAATCTTCCTATCACTTTTTAAAAAGAGAAACGTCTGTTTGAAAATATTCTCTGTGATAATTTCCGTAATTCACTTTGAAATCAGTTTCTTACTCTGAAGTCATAAACGTAAGAACTAGATCAAGAAGGCTTTTCACAAAGCTGGCTCTGCTAGGGCATCTAGAGTTGGTGACGCGCTGGGGCTGGGGCTGCTGCTATCGGAGGGGGAAGGTATAAAATTAAGTTACTTAAAATGTTTCAGCAACGATGCACGTAGGAGACCATAATAGGTGGTGGTAAATGTTTTGCCCAAGTATAGGAATGATTTTAAACTAAGATGTATGCTATTCCCTATGCAACAAATTATCAAACAGGATATGTCTTGTGACCTGTTTTTTTTTTTTTTAAGGACACATTTTTAATAGCTGGAAATCTCTGATAATGAATTAGAGTGGTTAGTAAACACTGGGAATTAGTTATCTTATTTTTAAAATTCAAGACTAAGAATTTAAGAGAGAATGGAGTCTATTAAAATGAGGTTTATCTTAATGATAGGCAAATCAAACTCATACTGCTTGACTGTTTTGAAAACTGGTTATATTGAGGGGTGTACAGCACATGTACTTATAAAAATGACACTGGACTAGCTTTTGTTCTGAGCCATGCCTCTTAGCGAAATTGTAAATACATTTTCCACAAAATGCATTGCCAATTATTACCATCCCTCAAAGCAATAAATTGTGACAGTTGCTTTTAATGTTTGTCAGCAACTGTTTCCATTTGTTCAGATATTTTGAATAGTTAACACTAATAATTGTTATTTGGTGAATATAAAAAAAATAGATCTGTATATTGATTGTAGAATCTCCATACTGAAATGGTTCTTTTCCAAACATTTTCATTTTGGTCAAAATTCAAACAATCGCTTAGGTAAAGCATTTGAACACACTGTGTCCTTTGTTTAAGGAAAAAGCTCACCTTTGTTTTTGTGCAAAGAAATAGGTTATTTCAATCATATTTCAGAACCACCAGGGCAAGAAAGTATAAAGCAGAATCATGTTAAGAAAAAAAAAATCATGAGTCACTTAAATATGTATTTTTATTTGTAACAAACAAGTATTAAACTGTAAAGTATTTTTGTACAAATTTAATACTTTAATAGCATGGTATTTATCGTCTATGTATGGTTTTGGGGAATTCAAAATTGTTGCAAATATTTGTATGGAAAAAAAAAAACCCTCTACCAAATGGAATAAACAGTGATTTTAAAAGCCAAAAAAAAGAGGTGCATTTTTTTATTGTTGCCTTGCATATACTTTAGTGGTCCTATTTGTGTAGGAATCAATTAAAACCTATTAAAACGAAGTTTAGCAAGGTTGCAAGATACATCAAAATACAAAAACCAACTGTATTTCTATACAGTAGTAGTGAACATTCCAAACTAAGAAGATGATTCCACCATCAACAGGATCAAAAATAAAAAACAAAACTAATAAAAGAAGTACAAAACTTATACTCTGAAACTACAGAGCATCATTGATAGAAATGAGAGAAGACATAAACCAGAAAAGCTCCCAGTTCTATGACTCAGAAGACTTAATATTTAGATGGCAGTAACCCACAGATCTATAGATTCAACACAACCCCCATGAAAATTCCCACAGGCTGCTTTGTAGAAATTGACAAGCTGATCCTAAAATTCATATGGAAATGTAAGACACCCAAAATAGCCAAAAAATATTGAAAGAGAACAACAAATTAGATGACTCATGTTTCTTGATTTCAAAACTACTACAAAGCTAATGAATACAGTATGATGCTGGAATAAGGATAGATGTATTTATAGATCAATGGAATAGAATGGAGAATCCAAAAATAAACCTTCACATTTGTAATTCCTTGATTTTGACAAGCATACCATGACAATCCAAAGAAGAGAGAATTGTCTCTTTAAGAGACAGAGCTGAAACAGGATATGCACACATGAAAGAATGGAGGCAAATACCTTCCTCGACACATGCAAAAATTAACCCCAAATGAATCGAAGAACTAAATAGAAGCTCAAGAACTATTTAACTCCTAGATGAAAAATAAGAGGAAATCTTCATGACTTTAAGTAGGAATGATTTCTTAGATATAACATCAAAATCACAAGCAACAATAAAAATAGGTACATTGGATATCATCACCATAAAAATTTTGTGCTTCAAAGAACAGCCAACAAAATGAAAATAAATTTTACAGAATGGGGAAAAAATTGCAAATGTTTCTAATAAGGGACTTGTGTGCAGAATAAAAAAATGTATCTCAATAATAAGATTTATTAAAAATGGGTTCTCAGTGATGAATGTCTGAAATATATATAATGCAGTACTACTTAAATTTAAAAAAATAAAATTGGCAAAAGCTGCATAGATATTTCTCTGAAGAGGATATACAAATAGTCAATAAGTACATTGAAAATAGGACCAACATCATGTGCCATAAGGAAAATGCAAATTAAAACCCCAAGGAAGTATCACTGTTCATCCACTGGGATGGCTGCTAATCAAAAAGTCAGATAATAAATGCTGGAAAGAATGTAGAGAAACTAGAACCCTCCCACTCTGCTGGTATAAATATAAAATGATGCAGATGCTTTGGAAAGTGGTCTGGTAGTTCCTGAAAAGATTAAACGTCGTTTCCATATGACTCAGCAATTTCACTCCTAGGTCTATCCCTAAAAGAATTGAAAATATATAGCCACACAGAAATTTGCATACAGATGTTCATAGCAGCATTAGTTATAACAGCCAAAAAGTACGGAGAAAGCAATGTCCACCAAATGGTGAAGAGATAAATCCAATGTGTGTCCATGCAATGGAATAGCATTTGGGAATACAAAGCTTTTTGCCCCATTACATCACCTGGGTCCCCTGCAGCTCTAATGGACCCACCTGCAAAAATTCAGCCCAGGGGTCCTAATTTTACCACAACAGCTCAGACTAGCAACATCTGATCCAGAAATTCAACTTCAAATGCTGCCAGTTTTTCCATTGATACAGAAATGATAAATGCTTCAAGTTCAACTGTGAGGTTTTCCTTGAATGTATTATCCAAGACATCTCCCCAATGAAAAAAGCAATGCTAGTTCTTTATACATAATTTTAAAAATCTTTTAAAAAGAAAGATAGGAAATACTGATACATGCTATAACACTACATCTGAAGACATGCTAAGTCAAACAAGTCAGTAACGAAGGACCACATACTGTATGATTCCATTTTTCTGAACTGTCCAGAGGAGGCAAAGCCGGAGACAGAAGATTCAAGGTTGCCTAGGGCTGAGGGGGATGAGGGGATTAGAGATAAAAGGTACAGGGCTTCTTTTGGAGGTGATAAAAATGTTCTAAAATCATTTGTGGTGTTGGCTGCACAACTCTGAATATACTAAAAGCCATTCACTTGTCCACTCTGTACACATTATGTGGGGACATGGATATGAATTATATCAATAAGGCTATTTTTAAAATATTGGGATGCCAGGTAGATGTTTTTGCTCTTAACTTTTTCTTTGACCATTTAATAATGAAAGAGAACAAATTTCCACAGTGGAATTATTCAAAACATGTGCCCCCCAAATAAATAATAATGACATGATAGAGGTGTTAGTTAAAACTACAGTGGTGGGCCTCCCTGGTGGCGCAGCAGGTTAAGTCGCAGCACTGTGAAGCTATCCAGAGCCACTGCAGCACAAGTTTGATCCCGGGCCAGGGAGCTTCCCACATGGCGCAGCAGACCTCTCCTGCCTCGCCTGCTGCTCCCCTCAGCAGTGTACTTCAGTCCATCTGCCTGTTTTGCAGCCCACTCTGTTTCTGGTAAATCCTCTCACCACCACCCCCACAGGTCTACACCCCAACTTGTATGCATAAGTAAATAAATCTAAAAAAAAAATACAGTGGTAAGCACATTGCAATATACAGGTGTATCAAATCAACACATTGTATACTTCAAACTCACAGTATGCTATGTCCATTATATCGCAAATTAAGAAAAAATAAAAACCGATGTGTTCACAGCTCAGAGAAACTTCCAGGAAAAGTGCCAGGTGAGCTGGGCCAGGGCAGCAGCAATGGAGGAGCAGCAGCCTTGTGAGATGACCCACAATATCCTGGGATGTGTGTCAAAGAAACGAGAGGCAATTACAGTCACTGCTCACCTATTGGCTAAGATCTAGTGAAGAGATGCAGTTACCGTTATTCTTTCCCCCTGCTTCAGACCACTGGCAGAGATCACCCACAATAATGATGGAACTTTAACAAGTCATTATCATCAAAATACTTTTGACAACAGAATCCTTTTAAAGAAACAGGTAACATCTTTTCCCCTCACCTGTGTTCAGTGCTACCAGTTCTCATAGCAGATGTTGACATCCTTAAGGTTTTCTCTGATGAAATGAATTTGAAACATCTGTGCAATAAATATAAGCACCTTAAAAATGGCAGACATCCTCTTTTATCTTGATACTGTGAAGCAACGAGGTTCGTTTTGTGTTAAATGGAAAATAGACCATTATTTTGAACAATCCAAAATAAAATTAAGTTTCTTGATTGTTGGGTTTGAAAAGTTGCTTGGGGGTTAAACGACTGAGTCTCAAATTCTGAAGTTTAGAAGATACTTGTGGAGATGATTCTTCCATCTGGGAGAACAGCAATAAAAATAAAGTTAATTTTGTAAAAATGCAGTCAGTCTACCTGTAGGGCAAGTAGAAGTTATCAGGTTTTTTCTGCCCTCCCGACATTAGCAGCAATGATAGGCCCCTGTGGTCCTACACTAGTGCCTGATGGCGGGCACCTGGAGTAGGGCGTGCATGAATGGGCGCACCTGGGCCTGGAGGCTGAACCTCTAAGAGCAGAGTCAGCAGAGTGAGAAGAGAGAACGGAGCGTGGCAACAAAGGACCATGAGAACACCAGAGAGCCCAGAAAGACTGAAGATTCGCAGGGGCTGGGAGGCCTGCCAGCCTCCCGGCCCCCAAACCTGCCCTGCACCTGGCTGCCTCTCTGCAAATGCTGGAGAAAAAGTTAAAAGCCTAAAAAGCCACCGAGAGCTCCAGGACTCCTCCTTTACCAGTCTGCCCGGATCATGAAGAACCTGCCCTGTGCCTTGCTGGCGCTACACTACCCTACACACCTTTAGTCCCTCTGCTTTTGCAGAAGACATAATACATTTTCCGCACTCCCTGGGAGACGTGAGCAGAGCACCCAGCTGTCAGTTTCTAGTGGGATCCTGTCTGCTGCTGTTCCCTGTGGTAGCCCAGCACCCAGCACCAGGACTGGCATGTAGCAGTGACTACTGGCTGAATGAGTACAGCTAATTCCTAAGGGTGTAGGCAGGACCACCCCCATAATCTAGCAGCTGAGTACAAAATTTAAACATGGACCCCTTGTTCAAAAATTAACAATTTCAAGATGGCACCGCAGAACATTAAAGCAAGCATGGGTCTTTCTGAGCACAGAGTCCTGTCTGCTGGCCCACCCAGATTGCACGTCCAAGATACCAGCCCCGAGAGCCGCAAGACCAAACTCTGCCATGTCACAGCGTGCTCTCGACGCTACTATATTAATGATTCCCAAGCGCAAGTCAGCGGACCAGGATGGTCACGAGGAAGTCTCACCACCATCAAGAAATGCGAAAAGTAAGCACAGTTCAATTAATCTTTCTTCATGCCAAGTATGTTCAAATTGGAGGATTGTGCTAGCTGATTTTGTGTGTCAACTAAGTCATAGTATCCAGTATTTAGTCAACTATGGTTGTAGATGTTTATGTGACAGCATCTTTTAGATTAACATTTAAATCAGTAAAGCAGATTACCTTCCATAATGTAGGTGGGATTTATCCAATCAAACGAAGGTTCTAACAGAAAAAAAGACTGACTTCTCCCCCAAAGAGGGAATCCTGCTAGTGGGCTGCAGTGTCAGCTCTTCTCTGGGTCTCCAGGCTGCGAGGCTACCCTGAGGGTTTCGGACTTGCCTGTCTTTACAATCGCATGAGCCTATTCCTTAAAGCTGGATACACAGATGACTGACTGATTAATAGAATTACAGACACAAGGACTAGATTCAGGGATTTGTGCTTGTATCATCTTAGCTATTTTTAATGTTAAAATGCTATTTTAAAAATTCTCAAAATTACTGCTTTATATGAAAAATTCTAGAATACTTACACCTTTCTATTTAGAGGAACATTTTTGTTTCATCTCTCTATTGGGGAGGGAGGAGGACAGGTTAAAAAAAAATTAGGTGGATATTTTTGTACCAAAGCTATGAATCCACAGAGAAGCAAGGGCTTTCATCTCTGAGGGGCTCAAGCATTAGGATTTGTACAATTAGAGTGCCGAATGGCTCTTAAGTAGCCAGGTGAATGAGAGGGAGGATATGTGGGCAGCCCTTGTCCCTGAATTTGATCTTTTAGAAATGACACATCTCAATGCACTAGGAAGTCTAGAATTCAGAAAACACGTAAAACCCTAGTGTGTCAGTCCTGAAGCTTTAAATTCAATTTTTGTTCCTAGAGATTCTAGTAAATAGCACATATTTTTGGTAAATTCTGTGAAGAAAACTTATTTTCTTCAGTAAGAGAACTATGCACACCACACAGTGACATCATCCAACGCCAGGCAGCACCCACTGTCACCCTCTGTGCTCACAGACCTTATGCCGCACTGGTCTCTGCCAGATGTAAGAGGTCCGGCAAGCTCAAAACTGAAGGTGGATAATGCTGCCATTTTCTTTTTGTGCAATCAGCTGAACCATAATCTTCACAACCCATGTTGGTGCTAAGAAATACAAAGTAATAAACTTTGGGGTCTCCCTGGTGGCCTAGGAGTTAAGTCTCAGACTATCACCACAAGGCCCTCTGCAGCCTGAGTCTGGTCCCCAGCCAGGAAACCAACCCACATGGCACAGCAAACTCTCCTGTCTCACCTTCTGCTCCCCTCAATAGTATATTTCAGTAGGTCTGTCTGTTCTGCTCCCCACTCTGTCTCTGGTGAATCCTTTCGCCCCCCCCGCCCTCCGCCTCCATACCTCTAGCCTACACCCCAGCTCTTCTACAAAATAATTATTTAGAAAAAAAATAAGAACCTTTCTTTAGAATTACCTCTTTTTCTGCTCTGGGTCAAAAGCCTTATTTATCCCCAAGGTCTTTGTAAGAGATAACACACTTAATTTCAGAAAAAGATGTTTTGCAGAGGTAGAAATTTCCATATCAAAGAGTTGATCTGGAGTATAGAATGAAGCTTAGAATCAGAGCAATCCCACTTCTAAGAAAAGGACAAACTGCTTTTTTCACTATGTCCGGCTTTATCACTGTCCCCACAAAACCTGTCCCTCATGGTATATGGGCCCAACTCGATGCCCAAACAAGAATCCCAGGAAGCACCCTCAGGTCCCACCCCACCTGTACAAAACTGGTCATTAAGTTCCATGCTACTCCGCCCCGTAGCATCTCCACCCCTCTCTCCCCTACCTGCCTTTGGAACCTAATAGTCTGGCCCAGGCTATTGAAATCATCTTTTTTGCTGGAAACTCATCCACTAGCCTCCCCCTAAACAATAACCCATTACTCTTCAATCAAAGTCACCTTCACAAATTTCAATTCAGAGAGTGTCCCCTGCTCTTCACTGCAATCAAAGGGACGAATAATCTCTTTAGAAGAGCCTTTGTCTTCCTGACTCCTCCCGTGTCCTTAGCTCACCCTCCCACCTGCAAGCTGTGCTCTGGCCACTGGACACTTGTCAGATGCCAATACTGCACAGTCCTGTCACGCAGCTCCTAGAGAAGTCCTCAACTGTCTCATGTCCACGTGGGGTCAGCGGATGTGAGTATTCCGCCTCAGGGACCAGTCCGGCGGCAGGTCACATCAGCACTTCTCTTTCCGCTCGGACAGCAGCCCATTCTTCATCACAGCCCTGGAGGCCTAAAGCCTCAAGTCAGCTGCCGCCCATAAAGCTGATCTTCAGCTGCTGTTGGAACTACATTTGGAAATAATTTATAATCCCACCTTTTATTTTTTTTTAAACACAAAATGCTACTATTCTACTTGAAAAACTGATAAAACTAGAAAGAAAATGACTTTGGATTGTTTTGAAAAATCAAACTAGGTCTCAAAAGAAGTCTTCTGTTAGAACCAAAGGAATCTTACTGCCTCTGAAAGTGAGCCTCAGAAAGATGCTCAAAATGAGGAGGGCACTGGAAGAATAAGTAGGACTTAGAGCACAAACAATATGAAAGAAAGTTTTACTTAAGAAAGTTTTATTCTTTACTGAATAAAACTTGGAAAGTCTGATTTCTTCTTTTAAAAGTTCCCTTGCCATTTAATCATAAAATATATTCAGATTTTAGTCACTAAATATTTTTGAAGCATATCATGGGATCAGCAATCATACCCAAAATGATGGAAATGCTGTCCTTGGAAGTTTTATTTAGTATTTATTTCCTAAACAGGGCAGGACAGAGGTGTGATGGCCTCCCACATGAGACAGAGAGGGCTTCGTGAACAAGACAGCAGCAACTGAGCAGTGTTCTAATAGGAAGAGAGACAGGATGGGAGCATATAATCAGACGAGAATGCCTTGACCTTCCCCAATTAAACCCAAGAAGGCACTGAACCCATTCCCTTCTGGTTGCAATGGAAGGATCTCCTGTCCCCAAGTCCTCTCTAAGGGGACACCCCCCCTCCCCGCAATGCTCTTGATTTTACTCTTCTCCATCACATCAGGACTTCATTCCTGTAATCGTGAATTTCCTGTTCTCCACGGGACCATTCCAACAGCACATGAAGATGCCTTAAGGTATCCATCCAAAACAAATAAATCAAAAACTCCTTCCCGACCACGAATCTTCTATCCAGATACAACCTTCTCTCTCTGCTTTTCATAACAACCTTCTTCAAAGACTCTGCCTCTGCTCCTCCCTGCACTCTCTCACCTCACTTTCTCTGACCAAACCAGGCTTATGAGACTTCGTCCCGTCCCACCACCATGGTTTTCCATCTCTCTAGCTCACCCTTCTTTTCAGTCTCCTTTGCTAGTTCCTCTTCCTCTGTTGGATTTGTAAAAGTTGTGAGTATCCCAAAACTGTCTTAAGATCCCTGCCTATCTTTGTGGTCCCTCCTGAAATTAACTCACCTATTCTTTAGTTACCATTATGGTAATTACCAACATAGTAATGAATCCCAAATGGACATTCTCCACCCAGACCACTCTGCGACACCAAACTATCAACTCACTATCTCAACAAGGCCAATTCAATGTCTAATTGACAACAGCATGCAAAAGTCACCTCTTCGTTTCCTCAAATCCAGTTTTCCTTCTGTCTTGCCCATTGCAGAAAATGGCACTGCAATTTGCCAAGTGGCTTCTGGGTTACTTTCATACTCCCTCACATCTGATCAAGTCATACAGATTCCACCTCCAAAATCCATTAAGAATCCAGCTACTTGGGCCTCCCTGGTGGCGCGACTGGTTAAGTGCAGCACTGTGGAGCCGTCGGTGGCTGTGGCATGAGTTCAATGCCTGACCAGGGAGATTCCCACATGGCGCAGCAGACCTCTCCTGCCTCGCCCGCTGCTCCCCTCAGCAGGGTATTTCAGTAGATCTGCTGGTTCGGCTCCCCACTCTTCCTCTGGTGAACCCTCTCACCGCCCCACACCTCTGGCCTGCACCCCAGCTTGTATGCAAAAATAACAATAAATCTTTAAAAAAAAAAGAATCTTGCCACTCGCCCTCCCTGCCCTCTCTTTAGGATTCTCTTATGGCAGCCTCCTGACTGGGTTCTTTATTTCACTTTACTTTCCACAGTTCACTATCCACGGTAGCTGAAGGGGTCATTTTAAAGCATATATCAGATGATATCACATCTCAGCTTAAAGGTCTACCATGGCTTCCCACTGCAAACAGAAAAAGATCCCAACTTCCTCTCTTGGCCCTATCTACCTCCCCAATATCATCTCAAAATGTTCGTCTTACATTAGCCACACTGGCCTGCTGTCCCCTGGCAACAACGTCTTCTCCTTTTCAGTCTTTGTATCGTCTATGTCCTCTGCCCTCCTCAGAGCCGTGATAACACTCAGTTCTTATTCACACATCACCTCCACAGCCAGGCCTCACCTCAAAGTAGCTAGCAGCCCCTGCCGCCTGCCCTCACCACCATTCCTTACTTAACTATCTTTATTCATAGAATCTTTCCTGATCTGAATTATTTTTTTCTCTTATATTTACTGCTTATGATCCACTGGTAGAATATGTTGCCTGTGAAACCAGGGACTTGTCTGTTTTTCTCCTTCTAACAGTTAGACCAGTGACAAGCAGAGAAGCTAAATTTTTTTCAAATGCTGAATGGGGGGAGCCAGATGCATCCAAACAAAGTTGCATACAACAAGTCAAAAGGAGGAGATGAAGACAATTTGGTTCATTTAAATAAATGAAAAGACTAGCTTGACTAAAGCAGAAAAGGAATAGTGAGAAATTAAATGATGATGGGAAAGTCAGAATCAAACCAAGGAGGGTATGAAAAGACAAGGTAAATAACATGGAATTTATATTTTATGCACTAGGGAACTAGCAAAGGCTTTTTGAACAAAAGAAAGATTTGGACACCTACAGAGGGTTAATTTGGTAACAAGGTATAGGCTGTATTAGGAGATTGGGGACAAGAAAGGGTCAGCAATCATCCAAGAAGATAAGAACATAAGGTAGAGCAGGCTAAATGGAATGGGGGAGAAATCTACACAAAAAGAGGGATTTTTGTGTAATGAATTTGGCAATTAACTGGAGGAAGAGAGTGAAAACCAGGTGAGTCCAAGGATTTACGCTTGTGTAACTGGGACAATGGTGTCTGAAATGAAGAAATTAGAAAAAATAGATGTTGGGCTATGGTTCCAGAAAGTCAACCTCTAGGAACAAAGACATGGATTGAAGAGTTAGCTCATTACTGCCTTTTTAGCCATAACATTCATTTGTTCAGTGAGATACCACATGACTTACACAGTCTGTCCCCACCAAGGGCAATCAGTGCAAGAGTAGAAACTATCTCTTATCCGTAGGTGTTCAGTGCCTGTGGTGTTGGGGACAACTGAAAATTATTTGTTGAACAAATCACTGGTGCAAAGGTGAGGCAATCAGTTCTCAAGGAAAAAGCCTTACGGCAATGTCTCCGGCAGAGGATGGGAAAGAGAAAACGAGTGGAAAAATGAAGAGAAGATGAAGTGTTATGGGAAGAGGTGGGAGAATTATTAGATTAGGTAACACTACAACCAAGGGACGGAAATGTTAAAAGTTCAAAATAAGACCGAAGAAATGGCCTCTGAAGTTGACAAAAAGATGATTGGAATCAGCCACTTCAATGGAGTTGCGGGGATAAAGTGAGACAGAGGCTCACCAAGGGGGTAAGGGAGGTGCTAAGGGAGACAGACAGACAAAAGGTGCAGGGTGACAAAGAAGTTTCTCCTGGAGTCACCTCTACCCATCCACTCATGTTGCCTCCAGGGCCAGCCTCAAGCAGAATGAGATCAACAAAGATCAACCAGACTTAAGAAGGAATTTGACTAGAGTAAGACAACACTTGGAATCCTCAGTACAAAGCAACACTAAGAAAAATGTAGTCATTTACAAGCACACTGAAGTCAGCAATATTTAAATAAAACTCAAGCACAGGAGAACAGCCATCCTACCATAGGGATTTTGTTTGGACTTTCATCCTCATCCATGCCACAGGTTCTCTTGGGCCCTCGAGATATTGATGACTCCTCTGCAGGAGTCATTTGATCCAAAGATAATCTCCATGTTTTAGCAGAGGGGGGCGTCCTGTACCCAGCCACAGGGGCCTTGCTTCTGGGTGTGTCTTCTGTCACCCCCGTGGCTGTGACTACAGGGAGTGGCAATGGCGAGGCCCCCGATGCCTGCGTGCTGCTGGGGCCTCTGCTGTCACCAGAATTCTTTGATGGGGATGCAAAATCTGCTGGAGATGCACAGCTCACATTGAGTTTGTCTTGCAAAAAATGTTTCAAACGAGTTCTTCTGAGAATGCTATTTTTCTTAACTGACTTCCGGAGCTGAGACTCCTGTGCAATGACGTACACTCTGCAGCGGCCCCTGGTGACTGCGGTGTAAACGTGCTGCCAGTGCTGGCGGCCCGCCTGCCCAACCACGTAGACCACAGTCTGCTCCTCGGAGCCCTGGGAGGGAATCATTATGGAGACTTAATATGGTGTGATTGGTTTTTGGCTTCAGACAGGCTACAAAGGCAGAAGGGAGACAAGTCTTCAAAATGCTCTTGAGCCCCTTCTAACTAGCCAGAGGAAACACACAAATCCAACTGCAGGTTTCATTTTAGTCATTATCCAAGACTCCTGTTTTCTAATTATACTGCTAAGTTCAGGTCTCATAGTTCCACAACTCTCTCACAGACAGACTTAGCAATAAACTTAAAAGACTCTGTGTAATGCTAACTCTTCCTTAATACAAGAATTTGAAATGATACAAGCTTTATGTGTAAATGTGATAATTATCTCATTGTTTGTACATAAAAAATAGATACCTGAAATATCCAATAATAGGATATTTATCTATTTACATTAAGTATCTAGCATCTATATATAACGTAATATAGATACCTGATATACTATTTTGCAAACATCAAAGATGCTTTAAAATATAACAAAATGTTAAAGACTGGAAGCAAAGGACCTTCCTGGTGGTGCAAGGGGTTAAGTCTCAGCACTATGAAGCAATCCAGAGCCACTGTAGTACAAGTTCGATCTCCAGCCAGGGAGGTTCCTACGTGGCGCAGCAGACGTCGCCTGTCTCACGCGCTGCTCCCCTCAGCAGTGTATTTCAGTCGATCCGCCTGTTCTGCTCCTCACTCTGTCTCTGGTGAACCCTCTCACCACCACCCCCAACAGCTCTGGCCTACACCCCAGCTTGTATGCATAAATATATAAATCTTAAAAAAAAAAAAAAGACTGGAAGCACATATGTAAAGTACTGTGTAACACAATTATCTAGCATAAAATTACTCTATACAAAGAAACACAAAATGAACATAAAATTGTAGCAAAAACAAAATAAATCACAATAAAAGGGAAAGGAAATTGTACCAAAATTTTCAACTAGTTTATTTCCAAATGGATGATTTTTTTCTACTTTTCTGTATTTTTCCATTGTGAACCATCTATTATTCTTTTTTTTCCCATCTATTATTCTTATCAAGATAACAAAACCAAAAAGAAGAAACTTTTCTTTTGTAAGTTCAGCAAACCAAGGATCATATAGGCTGGAAAAATGCTCGCTGTCACCATGTAACTGTGAGAAAACAATTTCATGTTTTGTGCTATTCTTAGTCTCCGTGTTTTCAGTGCCAACATAGACACAAAACAGCTTGAACCATTATCTCCCCCAATGTTTCCACATTCTCCCTGCCAAAAGAGGAATCATGGGGAGAAAAATGACAAGATGGGACTCATAGAAAATAGAGGTCCACAGTAAAAAAAAAAAAAAAATCCTCATACAAAGCGGGCACTTCTACCTCTCTAAACAGAGAGTTTGAACCACCTCTTCAGGTTACGTATTTGATAAATACTTCCAATGCTGCTAAGTCTCAAAAACTAATTTAAATGATACTTGATTATACAATAGTTAAATACATTTTTCAGATACACAGCACCATATTTTCCTTTGGACTTTATAGTGTGTATTCTGAAACAGGCAAATGTCTAGCTAAAAACTTAGCTGAGTTCTTAATCGTTAATTATGTAACACTGAGAAAAATACAACAGCCACATAGTCAGTGTCCTACTACCCACCACTTGGTACACAGTGATATAATCCACTGTCCTCACAGTAGCCACATGGTGAAGTGTAAATTCAACCATATCAGACTCTGCTTCAAGCCCATTAATGGTTCCCGTCCTCCCCAAATTAAATGCCAGCTCCTTATATAAGTCATGCAGTCCTTTAAGAGCAGCTATTCGCTGCTCTCCTCCCTCCTTTGTCCTCCCCTTCCCTTTCTAGGAACCATGCACCATCCAGCACAAGAAAATTCCCTGTGGATCTGCCAGTACCCCCAATCTCAGCCTCTACCAGGTCCACTTGTGGATTAGCTGCCCCATCCATGTACTTTCCAGCACCTGCATTTCCTCCTTCACAGAAAGGTACCAGCTGGAACAGAACCATCTGCCTTCTTAACGGTATTCCTCACTGGATGATAAGCTCTGCGAAGGTAGAATAACGTCTACCTTGCTCACTGTTCTTTATCCAGTACCTTACTGAATATTTTTTTTTAAAGATTTATTTTTTATGTATACATACAAGCTGGGGTACAGGCCAGAGGCGTGGGGCGGCGAGAGGGTTCACCAGAGACGGAGCGGGTAGCAGAACAGGCAGATCAGAAATACACTGCTGAGGGGAGCAGCGGGCAAGCCAGGAGAGGTCTGCCGCACCATGTGGGATTCTCCCCTGCCGGGCGTCGAACTCGCGTCACCACTGCCAACAGCTCCACAGCGCAGCGCTTAACCACTGCGCCACCGGGGAGGCCCACCTTACTGAATATCAGATGGTTAAAAAGTAGAATGTCAGCCAACAGTTTGCTCAGATTTGGATATAGGCACCATATTTCACCTAGAAAGCCGCTACGATTCATTTGACCATTTCTATAAATCTTCCTTGAATCATAAGAACGAATCAGACTTCTTAAGACATTTACTTTTAATCACTTGTACTCTATTCTCTAAGTTCTTTCCAAAACTCAGCAATTTGTATGAACAGACATAAACACTAAAAACCTTCTGAAAACTGAAATTGCATTGCGGGCCCTCTCTACCTGGTCTGACGAGCTGACAGGCCCTAAGTACGCTACAGTCAGACTGGCTGGCCCTGTTCTGTTCAAAATTTGAAATAAGACATGATGAGTAAGAGTGCCACGCCTAGCACTGCTGAAGACTGAGGCAAGAGGACAACTCAGTCACTTTGCTTCTCACCCTAATATCCCTGGGCAGTGGGAAAGGCCTGAAGGGTGAGGTTTTTATCTATGACTTAGTTCCTGAAAATAAAGTTCTGACTCAAAATGAGTGCAAAGGTTACCTCTGTACTGTGTATTTTGCTTCCTAATTAGAAATTAAAATAATAGCAACAAAATTTAGAAAGCAAATAATGCCAGGTACTCTACAGACTGGCCAGCTATTAAAATAGCTTTACCAAAGTCCATTCTTACCTGAAAAGTGTGAATAGTCCTTGCCCATGCATGTTTTATGTGACAATGTTTCATTAGTTTCTCAAAATCCACAGTTACTTCCAAGCCGGCCATATTATTAATGGTCAAAAATCTTTTCTTTCCAAAGGTCACATCAGTGACATCCTGTTACCAAAACAGAACTATTTTGATTATTTTCAAATAGTCTTCAAATATTCGGTAAAGATAATCTATCACTGGGTTGAATATAAAATATGATCACTTTATAAATAAAACAGCATGTACATTCATTAAATTGTTAAGAATTTCAAAACACTTAATATATATATACTTGAATACAAAAAGAATATATACACATCCAAATATTTTAGTAAACACAAATAGAAGTTTTTGGTCCTTGAAATCTACCCTTAATTAGACTCATGAAGAACAGTCTGTGTTGTCTAATTGTGAAGTCACTATATTTCATTTCTTGCACTGACTATATAACTCTGCATGTATATATTTGCACTTTCCTTCTCCTCAAAGCTTTTAAGAAAGATTCTAAGTTTGAGAGGGTGTTTCCACCATGAGAACAAACTCAATATGACTGCTTCTATAGTTTCTATATTTAAGCAACAACCAAGGAAATAATGTTTTGTAAATAACGATGTCACTTAGCCCTGAGATGCCCTCTAGCCCTTATTTTTTGTTACTCAATTTAAATATTAAACTTCAAATATTATTAAAAAATGTTCTCTCACAGTCTTCCAGAAAATATAACAGGAACACTTTCCAATTCATTTTATGAGGACAACATACTCAGACCCAAATCAGATATTACTAGAAAACTACAAACAAATATCCATCATAAACTAGGATGCAAAAATCTTTAACACAAAATTGCAGAAGAATGTCAACACTGATATGATTAGATTCAAAATCAATCCTAGAAAAATAAATCTCTAAGAACTATCATTTCTCTGTTACCACTTACCTTTGTTATGAAAAATACTTCGCCATTGCAGAGTCGGAGATCTCTTTCAAAGTCATGCTTACTGTCAGCAAAACCATGAGGTGTACCATTAAGGTCTTCACCACTGGCATCCTGTTCGTTATTTTGCTGACTGCTGGAAGTATTTCCCGGGAGTAAGTCTGAGAGATATGTATTCTTGGTACAACAGATTTTATCACCAACTCCAAATACAGGTCTATTCCGACTGTCTCTGGGTTAGAAGATAACACATCATGAAAGCTTGGAAAGCCGCAATTTCATTTTGCCTAAGCATTAAGTCTCACTCAGACCCCATCCAACTCTCAAAACAATTTCTACTCTTTTTAATTCACTTTTGTTCTCCAAAGGTCAACAAGGTCTCAGGCTCCCACAGTTGGGGTCTGATTACCTGTACTCTCTGCAAGACACTTGCCAAGCAAAATTTTTCAAGTAAGAAATCTTGGTAGAAATGCTGATGTCTCTCTTTCCCTCTATAATTCAAAAAAATTACCAAAAATCTTACTCATTGTACCTTTTAATACATCTTTTCTTTTCCAACCACTAGCCTTTTCAGGTCTTACAGCGCTTATATGTATTTCTATTACAATAATTATATTATACCAGAATAAAAGCAAATTGAATAAATCATATTGGCATAACAGTACATTAGCGCTTCAGGCATATTATTTCACTTCATCCTTACTACACCTTTATTAGTTGAATATATTTTATTTAAGTATCCTCTCTTACATACATGGGAAGGGGAAATTATCAGCCCAAGATCACAGCTACTAGAATCCAGAATGCATGGACCCAATCCCATGGCTTTAACCCTTCCTAGGCTATCAAACATGATTTTTTTGTGTTTCTTCCCCAAAACACACAGGGAGCTTCCCCTGTACCTTACATATCCCTGGGTTCTCTGCACTCGGTAACAACAGATGACAATAAAGGCAAGAGAGGTGACTTCATTTTTCCTCTTTGTAACCAACATGGCTTTTCTATACTCATATTTCTCTGATGGATGTTCATTAAGCTGCCCTCTGAAGGTATGCTTCTGCTCAGGTTTTTAGGCATACTGAAACAATTTAGAAGATTCTCCAGGGCCTCCCTGGTGGCCTAGGGGTTAAAGCTCAGTGCTACCACCATGATAGCCCGCTGCATGTAATGGCCTAAATTCTATCCCTGAGCTTCCCATATGGCACAGCAGACTTCTGCCTTGCCCGCTGCTCCCCTCAGCAGTGTATTTCAGTAGATCTGCGGGTTCTGCTCCCCACTCTGCCTCTGGTGAATCCTCTCACTCCCCACCCCCACACCTCTGGCCTACACTCCAGTTCTCTTATGCAAAAATAAAATCTTTTTTAAAAAAAAGAAAGAAGAAAAAGAAAAATTCTCCAGAATTCCCCATGTCCATACTGGAGAATCTAGAGGTTGCCAATCTGGAAATCACAAGGATGACTTTAGTCCTTATTTTTCTTATTACACTGATTACCAAAAAGTCAATGCCTAAGAATATATATTTTAATGGGAGATATTCATTCTTCACAAATAAGGGAAAAGGGATTTTCAAATATGTGACTATAGTGATACATGCCGAAACAAAAGGAAGACAAAACAAGGACGGACTGTCCTTAGTTTCCATTCTTTCAAGCACTCACTTGATCAGGTGGCCCGAATAGTACTTGCAACAGCAGTCGTTGATCACATCACAGTCTTGCCTGAAACACACGAAGCACAGAGATCAGCCTACTGGTGTCTGCAAGGCGCTTATTTCTATCATCGACAATCAGGATTTACTGAATTCTCTGAAGAGTTTCCAGAAACAAGTATTTGGTTATTTTTATCTTCACATAATCCTTTGTTCCATTCAGATTTCCCATGAGTTTCCAAATATGCTCTTTGATGAAAAGAGCCCTGTTTACAAATGGTAAAGGTCTAGCAAAGCAGTATCTCAAAATAAGAATTAACAGTGACGTACTATGAGAGTCTCCTATTCAAATAATATTTACATGAATAAGTTAGGAGATTTAAAAGTGAGATTAAAAACATTAAAATAATATAAATGCTTTACCTTCTGAATGCAATAAACTGTGATGTGTTTGCATTTTGTAAGTCGTTTTCTTTGAGTAAAGTTGTAACCGCAGAATATAAATCTGATTAGTTCAAAAGAAAAAAACCAAAGAGCACCAAATTACCATATTGTTTTTATGAAGAAACCACTTCAGAATTGCTACAAAGGGGTCCAGAAAAACATCGCACCAAATGGAATGCAAGGTCACACCGGGAACATCAACCTCATTCCCTATGTCAGCCAGGGCAAAAGAAAAGAGAATAGAGGTGTAGGTTCCAGACACCCCAACCTCAAGAGAGAGGCCAATCACTAGCCAGGCAGCCCCTGATTTAAAATACAGTCACTCACATTCACTGATGGGTTATGAATGCTGAATTTAATCTATGAGCAAGAAAACAAAATATAGAACAGAATAACTAATTTAAGACTTTCTATTTTAAGTGCTACTAGCAGTAATGAGTTATAATTTGAGAATCTACATGCTCTGCATATGCTATATCATTTAATTAAATCTCCACATATAAGGCAAGCAGTACTATATCCAGGGCTGATGTTCAGCTGGTACATACCGATATAAAATATTGAGATTGCTTCTATTGTGGTTGGAAAACAGCTACCCCCCCCCCAACAAAATCATGCCCCGATCCCCATCCCAATCATGGCTTTCATTCCTCCAGGACCCTTAGACCTTCCCACGATTCAGCAATCCAGGCACAGCAGGGGCATCAACTCCAAGAATGATCCTACCTGTATCCTATCAAATACAGATCTTCCCCAACTTACAATAGGGTTACATCCTGATCAACCTACTGTGAGTTGGAAATCTAAGTCAAAAAACTAGCAACACAGTGCTCCCCCACCCCAGAATATTTTTTTACCCCAGGAAGTGTATGGCTGGTTTGGAACCACTGCCTCTGCCCAGCACCACAAGAGAGGATCAGAATTCAAAAGAAAGATCAAAATTCAAAGTATGGTTTCTATTGACTATCTAACACTTTTTAAACATTTTGTCCTTAAGTAACTGTAAGTAGAATAATCCTAAATTGAACTATGGGAAGTCAGAGTGTCTACTTTGACTATCACCACTGATTACATCCTTACTATGAGTGTGAAATGGAGACTCTTCGAAGTAAAAGTAATTTCCCAAATAGGTCAACCTTCCTCTTTCAGAGCTCGAGTCATCGACAGTTATGCCACCTACTTTACATGTCCTTTCCTCAAAACACTGAGAAGCAGCTTCCTCTAATATCCCTTAGCAACATTACAAAACAACAAACATTTCTCATGAGAGAGAGAAGATAAAAAATTTGGTTAAGAATAATCACAGGCCTTCGTGCCTTTCCCCACAATATATGAATCACAGGGGAATGAAAAGCCCTGTTCTAGGAAGACCGAATGCCTTTCCTTCACCTTTCAGATAAAAAGTGGTTGAGACTCAGCTCCCTCCCAGCCAACCCATGGCCTGCCAGTACAGGAAATTCCCAGTCTCACAGAACATTGTTTTCTTTTAAAGGCACAGGATCATGCTAGTCTGCAACTTGCTCTCTTCACTCTCCTTAGATCTCACCGATCAATATGTACACTGCATTTTGCTGACTCTAAAGTAGGCATTTTTCTTATATTTCAACACATCTGAAATTCTAATTCAGCTATGAAGCCTGTCTTAGGTCTTCATACTTTGCAATTACAGGTATAATTTACTCAGTATTTAATGAAAAAGTATTATATGCCTCTCTAAGGAACATATATTCAATTCTCTTAAAGAGTCTCATTTTCCAGCAGAAGTTTTTAACTAAGCTAGAAAAACAAAAGCATTAGCCAAGTTCTGCTATGATCCTGAAACAGAAAAGTCTTAAATACATTCTCATTAATGTAAAGAGAAATAAAACTATATAGGTATGTCTAAATGGAGTGACAAAGAAGACAGTTACTTAAAGGATCCGAGTGTCAATGTCTTCATCTGTATACTACCCTCTTGTAAGCAGCCATGAGAATAAAAACTAGCTATCAATTATTCACAATGCACTTAATAAAAAACAAGTCAGAAAACAAGCAGCTTATAATCTAATTTATGTAGAACTAAAATAAATAATATATGCTTAAAATAAATAATATATGTGATATAATAAGCTTTAAAAGGATAAACCACAAGCTCTTACTGTGTATATGATCTATATATATGATCTCTATGGGCTTGTCTTAGGGGAAGAAATAGGAAGATTACAGGGAAATATTAATTTTTACTTGAAATACTGCTGCATCATTTGACCTTTTTAAGGAATGTGAATTATTTCTATAACCAAAAAAACCCAAAAAGGCATGGACTAGAATATTATATACTATGTGATTCCATTTTAAAAGAAGAATATTATAAATGTAATGATCACTAACCTCAGAGAACTGAGACTGGTCACACACAGAGGGAAAGATTTACAGGTAAAGTCATAATTCACTTATTTCACACAAAGTAGCTAAGTAGGAAGGCTATACCTTGGTATAGGTATATACAAAGTTACAAATTGGTAACTACTCTAAATGCTCATAATAATCATTTAAATCTTCAATTTTGGGTAAATCATGACACTTTTTTTAAAGGTTGTTAAGTTTATAAGACAAAGATCAAATGGTTTACTCTATTTAAATGAATTCATTTGCAGTAGATAATTTAATAATATCTGCTATTCACAAAAAGTTGACATTTCTGGATTGCCTCTCAGATGGATGACCTCAGCCCCGCAGCAGCAACACTGGTACTGTCGCTGTGATTCCCAGTCTGCAGATGATTAAGAGATGTGACAATGAATGGTCGCAAACACAGGGAGAAGATTCTGATACCCTGCTCTTTCTCACCCGTGTCAGGTATAATCCTTCTAATGCCATCATTAGAAGAGATGCTTGCGCATTTTATAAAACAGAACTATTAGGAACTCAATTTGACAGTGGTTTGACAGTGATTCCTTTTTTTCAGAAATGCACTCAAGGTAACAAATGTATTTCTTCACAAACTGCTATAAAAGAAAAACTTCCATTAACACAAGCCTTCTCCTTAATGACTTGGATTACCGGGGCTATGCTTTATGCTTTATTTTAAACTAATCATTTATATCCACTTATTCACTCAACACATATTTACTTAGCCCTTATTATGTGTGTGTCCAGAGCTTACTTCTTTATAAATTTCTAGGGTAATCTGCTTTAATGATTAATAAACTAGTTATTTTCAGTGTCTCAATTTTTAGTAACAATATTCATCTTTACCATGAAATAAAATTATAACTAGTCATTTAAAAACTGTATTACAAAACTGAAACTTTACTGTACATCATACACAAGTTTATACTTACGAAACTGAAGATCATGTTTTGATAACTGAGAACCTTCGCACTCTTCTGGAAGTCTGACAAAAATAAATGTTTTATCTTGAATTGAGACAGGGACTGTCGGATTATCAGAGATATTCAACTCTGCGTCAAATTCTGGAAATTGGCGTCTTGAGATTCTTAAATAAAGAAAAAGAAAGAAAATACACAACACTAGTATGCGAAATTATGTCTTCATATATGATCACAGTTAATGTCATTACAATAATTACTATCTTTTAAAAGATAATAAATGGGTAAAAATGCCACCCGTAGAGGCATTATAAATAGGAAGTGATTTTTTAATTCATTAATTAATTTTTAGGAAATGGGTTCTAAAATAGAATAAACCCATAAAGTTACATTTATCAATCATTAGTCCCCCACACCTAGCAAATTAAAAGGGATAGAGAAACTAAAAGCAAAGAAGGTGGGTATTATCCTCATTTCACAGGTAAACAACATGAGGTTTAGTTGACTGCAGTAGGTTGCCCCAGCTACAGATACAGAAAACCGGGAAGCTAGGAGGCAAATCTCCATTTGGCTCCATATTCCTTTCTGTTTAAAATAATTTGGACTCTTATACTGCTATTTTCCTTTTTTCTGTGTATAACACATATATGGCCTCATTTTTCCAACTGAACCAACTATCTACATCTTCTCTTTGTTTCTATTCTCTCTTTATCCTTTTGATCGTGTATTTCCCAAAACCAGCAGATCATATCAGAAAACAAGAAGGGATAGGTGCCTTGTCATACCAGTCTCTCCTGAGTTACTGGGAAGAGGTCTGTCTCCCAGAGCAGACCTACCAGCAACCCTTCCCAACAAGGGTTGAAAGGGAGGACAGAAGAGAGAAGAAGGTTGTCCCTGCTAGGCATGTCCCAGATTTATGTTCTTCCATCCTGAGAATCACCATGGACTCCCTGTTTTGCTTCTGACTCAGGATATTAGGTATATTCTATTTCTAGGAGCTTTTTCCTTGATATCCACTGAGATCTTTTTCTCGGTGAACAAATATTTGCTGATGATGATTAAAAAATAATGAAAGGCAGACAGCTCAACCTAAATGATATTGAAAAGGTTACTAACACGAATTCTTAAATTTCAGATAAAACTGGGCCCTAAGAAATCTAGAGTATTTTAGATTCTTCCAAGTTTTCAAGCTTTTACATTACCAGTTATCTACCAACATTTCAAACTTGAGAAGGCATTTAGATAGGAGCAGAAGGGATATGGGAAAAAATGTTACACATCCAACTGCATTATTTTTCTTAGTGCTTAAGATGAAGCTACATCATCTACCCTGTTCCTGCCAATTCTTCCTCTACTCTCACCTTTCTATCCAAGGTAGACAGGAATATAAGGATAGCAGGTCTTGAATGTTTTAGTTCTTGCTGACATCCAACCAAGGAAATGTTCAAAGCAACAAAAACAATATCTTGTAAAAGAGAATCCAAAACAAAAATAAATGTTGGCCCAAAGAATGAAAGTCTCCTTACAAAGAATAAAAGGACCCCTTACATCTAAACATGTATGTAAAATAAATGCCAAGGAATATAATAATTGCGATGTTGTGATACATAGATTATGGAGAAACCAAATGCCTAAACCCAGGAGATCACTCTAAGGTCTGATGCAAAGATGAAGGGAAGAGAAGGATTCTTTTCTATTTTGAGGAGAGTAATGTGTCATGGGTGCCAAGATTCTATTTTGAGGAGAGTAATGTGTCATGGGTGCCAAGATTCATCAAGGAGAGAAACACAATACCCTTTTTTATATGGCTTTGCACTCCCTTACAAAAATTAGGGGAGTTTCTTCTCCAATTCTCCCTTGAAGTCTAATGAACTTATTTTCAAGTTGCTGCTCCCCTTAGGCTTATTCCAATCTCTAAGTTTAAGGCAGCTTTAATTTGCATTTTTTTTAATCAGAAAAACACATTCTTGTTTTTTAGTATAAGAGAAAAGGTTTATTTACCCAAAGGATAGAACTGAATCATCCTAATTCAAACGCGCATATATATCTATATATATATATTTTTTTTTAATTTCTAATGCAACAGAGAGAAAAATGCAAATACCTTGTAGCATTACCCACAATTAGTTCAGATTCTGCTCTATGGTTTGTCCTTAATTCAATAGCACAATTTCTTGACTTAAGAGTTTCAAAAAGATCTTTCAGCAAGTTACCAGGCTCAATGCTGGGTAACTGTCTAACATCACCTAAAAGGGAAAAAATACAGTAGGATTTAGGTCACTGGGCCCTGAAATTTAGAAAATCTTTTTATTTTTTCCCTACTGATATATGACATAATGATGAAGGATTCACTCTGAGGGAAAAAAAAATCAATCTTCAAAAAATATTTCTTTGAAATTACATAAAAACATTAAGTCCTTATAAACACCTAACAAAATATTTTGAAATTAAACAATATAAGATAGAAAAAAATTGTGACAATATAGTAGATAAAATCTGAAATGAACTGCTTTCATATCTATAGCCACAGGAATACTGAACAGGGCACACTTTTTTTTAATATATATTTATTTATGCACACAAACTGGGGTGCAAGCCAGAGGTGTGGGGCGGCGAGAGAGTCTACCAGAGACAGAGTAGGGAGCAGAACAGGCAGATCAACAGAATACACTGCTGAGGGGAGCAGCGGGCAAGGCAGGAGAGGTCTGCTGCGTCAGGTGGGAATCTCCCCAGCTGGGCATCGAACTTATGCAGCAGCTGCCAAGAGTTCCACAGTGCTGTGCTTAACCCTTTGCACCACCAGGGAGGCCCCAGGGGCACACTGTTTTAGCTGACATGTAAACAAGAAAACAAACCCATACATATCTAGTATTCAGTCACTTAATCTTGCTCAATATGTTACTGAACATGGACAAATGGGAGAAACTATGACATCAAATCAACAAAATAAACATATATAATAAAACCAATGCATTTCATAATAGATAAATTCCAGTAATGTTATAAATCCTCAAAGATAAGAAAAATATTTACTAGGGAAAAATGCTTAAGCCATTAACAGAATCAACTACTTAGAAAAATCCTCAAATACCTACCAAAAATTACGTATAACAATTTGATTCTCACATTTACAATTCTACTTTCTGTCTATTAAAGCATATAAGTTAATAGATCACTACTACCCAACAGAACATAATTGAATCTCATCAGAATTTGAAAGAGAATATAGTTATTAGCTTAAAATTATAATATTACTTTAAGTAGTCTATAATTTAGGCTTCATACCATTTCTGAATGATATACATCCTGATTTACTTTGATATTGTGACATTTTTACTAATTTCATAGTCATCACTTAGGTGATTAGCAGGAACCCCTCACAATTCTAATTCATTCACATCTAGATGTAAACAAAGCTCGAGGCAGGCTGATAACCAGTAGTAAGAAGGAACTCCAGGAGCTTTAGTCTGGACTCAGAGATTTCCCTTTAGGAAAGGTAAAACAGCCAAGTGGTATAAACAACCTACTAACCATAACGCTTTGAACTAAACATTAAAATTTCAACAAAATGTTAACTTACCAAGGATAATAAGCTTAGAAAGTTTGGAGTGTTCACACAATAAATCTAAAACTGACTTGAAGACTTGCACAGACACCAAACTCCCTTCATCCACAACCAGAACTCTAACAGAAGAAAATTTCCATGGCCGGTCCTTGGTCGTCATAGATTTCTTCCATAAATAGAAGCTATAATTGACCTACAAGCAAATTATGGCATTTCTAAATTCAAGTTATAAAATACATCCAAAAAATGTAAGAGCATGGTATTTTTAAACAAAACTATTAAATGGAGGAGAGTGGAAAACATAGAATAACTACAATGAACTTTTCTAAGTCTGCATTCACTCATATGATAAAGGTAATGGGCAAAATAATTTCTGAGTGGTTTATGGTGCTATGATTCTATGTAATCTCCCTAAAACTGTTGTTTTTTTTTTTTATCTCTTGCTTAGGAACCTAAATGGCTCCCTGGTAAATCAAGTCCAAGCTTCTTTGTTAGTTTTGCAAGATGTACAATAAATGAGGGAATTATGGATCCATAGAAAGAGCAGTAAGCCAGGTCAGAAATATGAATTCAGAAAAAGAAGTCTAATTCAAGTTCTAGTTCTATACTTAATGAAGACCTTGGACAAGTCATTGAAGACCTCCAAATTTTGAGTGACTCACCTGTAAAACCGACCCACTTCACTGGTTTCTTAAGGATTTAATGAGATAATGTTGAAACACATTACAAACTTTAAAGCTCAAATCCTTAGTCATCCCAACCAGTACACGCCCACTATGGTCTCTTCCCTCAATACACTTGGAAAGGCCTTTTCCCAAAATGAAATGACCTTCTCCCTACCTGAGCCTCCCTATCCTTTAGATCCAATTTAATTACTATTTCTTTCAGAAACTTTCCCACACAGGGCCCTCCCTGATGGCCTAGGGGTTAAGTCTCAGCGCTATCAGTGCTAAGTAAAGCCTGAGTTCGATCCCCAGCCAGGGAGGTAACCCATATATGGAGGTGCAGCAGACCTCTCCTGTCCTGCCCGCTTCTTCCCTTAGCATTGTATTTCAGTAATCCACCTGTTCTGCTCCCCACTCTGTCTCCTGTCTTTGGTGACTCCTCTCACTGCTCCCTCCATTCCTAGCAAGTCTGGCCTACACCCCAGTTCTTCTATGCAAAAACTTTCCATGATTCTTAACTACAACCAAAACTATCTTTCCAGTATATTAATCCATTTGACATTCTTAACATGTAACATTTTCCAGGAATTGGTGTAGGCAAAAGAGATAAAGAACTAAATCAGATGATCAAAGTCCACATATTCATGAAGGTTTTGTTCCATAAATAGAAACGTTTTCCTTCCAACGCCAATGCTACATAAAATATAGTCTGTGGGCTACAGGTTTATATCCACTCCCAATGAAAAACAGAGTGTGTGCCAGATTCCAAACTACCTACATCATTAAGCATTCACTTTAGCTGATTTTTTTTCATAATGAGATTTCTCAATGAAGGAAGCAATGTACTAACTTACTTTCTGGTACTAGCTCTGATCTAGCTGAAAACCAGTAACAGTTTACTAATTGTTTTGAGTGATAATACTCTAGATTAGTTACAAGGCAGGGATCCAGGAGATTTTCAATCAGTGCCTCCTAATTGTCATCAGGGGAAAATAAAAAATGAACTCTTTAGTTGAAAAAGACCTAAGTGTCCATTGACAGGTGAGTGGATAAAGGTGTTACTTACACACACACACACACACACACACACACACACACACACACACACACACCCTGAGAATACTACTCAGCTATAGAAAAAGATGAAACATTGCCATTTGCAGCTACATGGATAAACCTAGAGGGAGTTATCCTTAGTGAAATAAATCAGACAGAAAAAGACAAACACCATGTTTTCACTCATAAGTTGCAGCTAAAGAACTAAAATGAATGACTGAACAAACTCTTAAGACTGCAAGAGCAAACTAGTAGTTACCAGAAGGGAGGGAGGAAGTGGATTGGGTAATTAGGTAAAAGGGTTCAATTCTAATGATGATGGATAGGACCTAGTCTTTTGGTGGTGAGCATAACATAGCATATATAGCTATTGATATATGTCTGTACATTTGCAACCCATATATTACTATAAACCACTATTACTTTAATTTTTAAAAAAGCAAAAGAAAAACTCTAAAGTTTGTCGTTAAGGTAAATGTTTTATGTGCAGAAAAAAAGATGAATGATGTTACCTGGCATAGCGTGTAGGCGTTGAAACCAGTTCTCTGCCTTAGTAAGCCAGCTGCTTTCCCTGTAGGTGCTGTAAGTAAAATTTCTATAGCCTTTTCGGCTTTCAGCAGACTTTCCTCAGTAAAGGTAATCCATTCTTCTGGTACATCCTGGTCTTGTTCAAAATCTTCACAAGCTTTTTTAATTTCGCTTTCTTCCAACTGTTCTATGTGTTTAAAAAGATGGCTAACAATTGTGGTCTTCCCACACCCCCCTTTTCCACTTATGACTGTCACAGCATTGGAACAAATCATTTCCAAAGCAGTCACCTGATCTTGGTCCATTTGAGCTTCACTTATTTCTGGATTAATTTCATTTTCAACATTATTCCAAATAGGGTCACAGCTGTCCTGTGTTTCTAGAACATCCACAGAATTTTCTAATTTTGTTTCATCAGGTTTACTTTCATTCAATGTGTCGTCACTCCTTGTATCCTCAAGTTTTGTGGTGTGGATAGAAGCAAGCACCTTTTTGACATCCACGTGCAAATGCCATGGAGGTTTTGTCATCAAGTCACATATTGAAGAGGCAATGCCTCTTTCGGCCTGGTAAAGATCGTAAGGAAAGACACAGGCCTTCTCGCACATTACCACATCAATATCCTTCAAAAACACCAGAGACTGACAAGCATCTTGAAAACCCATGTGTTCTGACAATTGAGACATTAAGTCATCTACTTCAACACATGTGTGTCCATATTCTCGACATAGCTGCTTCAGTCTGGAATATATCATTAATGCATTTTTCTCCAAATCAGTCATCAACTGGAGAAGGGACTCACACTGGCAAAATGCTGTCCAACTTGCCTCACATCGCAAAAGTTTCAATTCTCTGTAGGTTATCTTTAAGAAAATAAAATTCAAGTTGCTTTATAAAAATTGTAATTGTTGGAGCTTCCCTCGTGGCCTACTGGTTATGTCTCGGTGCTATGACCATATGGCATGAGTTTGACCCCTGGCCAGGGAGCTGACCCACACATGGCACAGCAAACCTCTTGTCTTGCCTGCAGCTCCCCTCAGCAGTGTATTTTAGTAAATCTGCCTGTTCTGCACCCCACTTTGTCTCTACTGAATCCTCTTACCTCCACTTCTCTGGCCTACACCCCAGTTCTTCTACACAAAAAAAATTTGCAATTGTTGATAAATATTAGAATTACAGTAAAATGATGCCATTTGTTAGCATTTTTTCAATCTCAGAAGACTTTTCAACTAAATTTAGTGATGTACCCAAAACTTCACTAATTTTCTTTAATTAACCTCTAAAATTTTGTCATTAAAATTGTTTTTTCTCAAAGCAATAGTTTTAAAAGTCACATAACAATGTAAGTTTCATCATACACACACACACAAAAACAAAAATCCCCTGCCTTACCCTTCATGTTTCTCAAGTAATATCTTCAACACTTTTAGTTATTTCTTCCAGAATTTATCTACACATTAATAAGTACAATGATAGTATTTCCTCCTTTTGTAAAGATTTTACCTATTTAGAACTCCCTACTAGATTTCTCTATGGCAAATCTTTCTCTAGGGACGATCTCTGTCCTTTACATTACCACCTCCAAACATGAAACATGTTTCTCTTCCTCCCATCTTTTAATGAAGTTTTAGTACACACTGTTTATCACTTTTGGTTAAATCAGTGTAAAGAGGATTCCTAACTGAGCAATGTGATGTTCTATTAACTTTTGTGTTGAAATCCATATTTATCATAAACTAATGATTGCTTCATTTTCCTAGCTTATTTGTTTTCTCTGTGCCTATGATCAATTCTGCCTAAACTCTACAGAAACAGAACTTCCTTCACCATGATCCACTTAGCAGGTTATCCAGCTCCATTTTTTTTTTCATGGTTATATCCCTCCTGAGACTGTCCCTTTATTTTATGGGCTGAATCGTGTCCCCCTCAAAATTCCGAAGTTGATATCTTACCCTCCAATACCCCAGAAGGTGACCCTATTTGGACAAAAGGTCTCTGAAGAGGTAATTTAGTTAAAATAAGATCACTGGGGTGGACTCTGATCCAATATGACTGGTGCCCTTCTAAGAAGAGATTAGGACACAGAGAGGCACAGAACAATGACCTTCTGCAGACAGAGAGAAGGTGAACATTTACAAGCTAAAAGGAGAATGCATATAAGAAACCAACCCTGCCAACATATTGATTTTGGACTTGAAGCCTTCTGAACTGCGGGAAAATAAACTTGTTTCAGCCATCCAGGCTATGGTATATATAGTACAGATGTACAAGAGTTAATGGGCCTAGTAAACTAATAGCTCAGTAAGGGTCTTTATACTGGATGATGGTTTACATGGTTCATAGTAGGGTTTCAAGTCCCCTTTTTTCACTGGAATCTCAGAACACTCAGTGATCTACTTTTCTTCTCTACTAAATAAGTTTATATAATTATCGAATGTTCTTATTTTGTGAAGCCTACTGAAATCATCTTGATGTTATGTGGGAAAAAAAAAAAACATTAATTCAGTATTTCTCAAACTATAAGCATCTAAAAACATTCTTGGAGTCCAAGAGTTATCTCAGAATCCTTAAGCTGTATCTTCCTTTGCAAAACCACCTATAATCAAATACTTCCAATATTTGATTTCCAATATCACTGGACCTCCCCAGTGCTACTTTTCTACTCTTGGTCTCTAAGAATAAGAACAGAAGAGGATTTGTTTATTAAGGATATTTCTGTGCCAATAAAAATATTAAATGATATCATGATGTACCATATCAATAAATTTCAGAATTTTCAAGTAGGAACATGGGGGTTGAATTGCACAGCAGAATAGACTTGGCAAACTTCTGTCCATATCAGATTTTTACTCAAGTTGCTAAGGGCAATTTAGTTGCCCAAAAAGTATCATATCAAATTATACAATTAGATTATTATACAAACACAAATAGACATAACCTGAATGTCATCATTTCGTTATTTTGTTTTGCCTTTATAAAGATACTGCATCAGTCTATATTTAGATGTAACACTCAGAAAAATATATCAATATACAAATTTGTTGCCTCTGAAAGAGATGCAAAATTTGTCAAGTTTAGAAATCTTAAGTCTTACTTACTTTACCAAATCCAAGTTTCCATGGTTGTGTAGTTAAAATTTCTTCTATAGCTTCCAACACTTCTTCCGAACTTGAACTTATGATCCGTTTAAAGTGTCGAGGCAGAAGAATTGGCAGGAATTCCATTATTTTGGGAAACCGCAAAGCTATCATTGCACTTATAAATGGAACTATAAGATATCAGAAAGAACAAATTAAAAAATACAAATGAACTCACACAACAATTGATTTGATGGACTTCCTCATGCAGCACGAATAGTTCAAGAAACCAAATCAAAAAGAGATTAAAAAAAAATTTTACTTCAACTAGCAAGAATGTTGTTCATATTATAATAATTGCTTTTATACTGATGATTTTAATTGTGTTTCAAACCAAAATTTACAGTTTTAATAGCTGAGATAATGACTTCTTAACCATTTGTTTCCTTTTGCTTGCAATGTAGTCAGAATAAAATTTTTGACTCAGTGATATAAAGTTAAAGCTAAGCAAAAAAAAATAAAACATTCACAAATTCACCTTCATAATAATTTTCTGGCTGTGATTACAAGTCTCTTGTCACTGAAAACATTCGATGATGTACTGTCAAGTATGGAAGGCCAAATAACAAACCACACTCAAAAGATATTTTAAACAATTTTGGACTGAAATCTTTCCAAAATTCATGACTTATCCTTGCATTTCTCCTATGCCTGCTTAAACAGAACTGACAACTGAACTTTTTCTTAATGACTCGAGGTAATTCTCCTAGGGACACAAAAGATAAGAGAGAAAGATACAATCTCAGATTTGAGCAGCAAAGGAACTGAAGGAGCTTAAAGAACATCTCATCCAATCTCTTCACTATAGATGAGGAATGTGGAATGTCAAGGATATGCTCCAAAAGCAACATAAACACCTTTTCATTAAACTGAGTCTACCAAAGAAAATTCTACCAAGACACTATAGCAGTAACATCTTAATCACATCATCATTTAAGTATCTCGTTTATACTAAGACTCAATGACAAAATCATACTTACTCGTGCTTTCCAGAGGAAGGATCCTCTCATAATCTGGTAGTGACTCTTCCTGTTCACTTTGGATAGATTGTTTTCGACTATTCCTTTCAATTTCCTTTTGGAAAGTTCTTAATGTTTCCCTAAGATTTCCAAAGTTGAGGTTTTTATAGCTTGATACAGCATTTACCCAATCTAAAAATTTAGTTATATTCTCAGAGGAGAACTTACAATCTTTAAGAAAGAGGGAACAGATATGCTTTTGATCTGGAGGTGACATATCAGATTTTAAAAAGTAAGATGGAAATCCTTGAGCTTGATAGCACTTCGGTCCTTCAGACTTTACTTGCACCTTCACTCGCCACCAAGGACCCGTTATTGGAAAACGTCCAAACACGTTGAAGTTTTCTTTAGTGCTTTCATCAGATATTACAGCTTGAAAAAAAAGTTAATTTAGAATATTTTAAAACCTCTTTCCTAATGTTTTATTAAATGCATCACACTCTACACCCTTACAGCACTCTGTACAGATGTCTACTAGGTTATCTATATCCCACTTACCTATTGGTCTGTCTCCCTCTACTAAACTGTAAGGTCTCTAAATAGGCCAATATATCAATTGTCTTTGTATTCTAAAAGGTAGGCATAGTACATAGCAAAAGTCTGCTATCCCTCCTCCAAAAGCAGTCTTCTCTCTGCTACTCTTTCCTCAGCCAAAAATAACCTTCATGCAGTTTCTTTTAAAAGCCATGTCCCTCTAGGGGGCCTCCCAGGTAGCACAAGAGGTTAAGTCTCAGCACTACGAAGCTATCACCAGCCACTCCAGCACCAGTTTGATCCCCAGCCAGGAAGCTAACCCCCAAGGCACAGCAGACCTCTCCTGTCTCACCTGCTGCTCCCCTCAGCAGTGCATTTCAGTAGATCCGCCTATTCTGCTTCCCATTCTGTCTCTGGTGAATCCTCTCACCGTCCCCCTACACACCTCCGGCCTACACCCCAGCTCTTGTATGCATAAAGAAACCTTGGAAAAAAAAAAGCCATGCCCCTCTCACACAGCAGGGTCTTTGCATAACCTATTTTATCTACTTCCAATATTCTCTTCTGGTTTACCCTACTTACTACATACTTGTCACTTCTTCCAGAAATCTCATGAATATGCCTTTTCATAACATCAATTTCTATTCCTTCTAAGCACTAAGTAGCACTACAGTTATGTTTGTGATTATTTAGACAATGTCTCCTTATCACTAGAGAATGAGCTCCATTAAGACAGTAACCTCTTAATCTTATATTTCCAGGGTATTCTAGGGACAAAAAATTACTTGGAACACAGTAGCCCCTCAATAATACTTTTAGAGTAAGTGTCCACACTCCACATATTCTTGAATTTTTCTGCCTAAACCCTTGCTGTCCACACATGTGACTATTTAAATTAAAAATAATTTCAACTAAATGAAATTGTAAATTCATTTCTCAGTTTTACCATCTGTATTTCAAGTTCTCAATAGCCACATGTGACTAGTGGTTAGTGTACAGGAGCCATGTAAATATAAAACTGTACCAGAAAGTGTTTCTTGTGTGTAGATTTTAAGTAGCTGCAAAATAAACACACATTTGACTCCAGGTAGGATAGGAAAACGGTTAAAAAGCCCTGACTGCGTGTGAATAGAGGCTCCACATGCACTGTTTCCTCGACTGTAAAACTACCTTCGAGAATCGTAAATATAAATGAGATGGTACATGTAGAGCACAGCTTAAAACATAGTATTGGCTTAAGTCACTGTAGCTATTATCATCGGTATTACTGTATCCTTGGTTGGACAAAATTGTTAGACAGCACAGAGGAAGGCTATGAGCAGCGATCAGGGCAGATCAGGAAACTTCGTCCATCTTCCAATGCCATCCCCCACGGGCAATGTGCTTCCTTACCGCGGCGGTACCCAGGAAGGCTGCCAGCTTTTACACCTCCACTGCAGAGCTCCTCGGCGTCCACAAACTCGCGGTCATCCTCGTCGTCCGCCTCTTCCTTTAGAAAGTCATGGTCTTCTCCCTCCGCCAGGTCCTTCGGTGGGAGCAGAGTTCCCTGGAGTTCGCGCAAGGGCCCATTTAAAGTCATATTCGCTCCTGGTGACTTCAGCCCTAATTCCGGAAAACCCGGGATGGATCCACCCTCATGGTCAACCAATCAGCTCTGCGACTCTAAGACCAACGACATCCGGGAACGCCCCCCTCGACCCTTGTGCACGCGAAGGGGTGGGGCGGCGACGAAACTCCGTCCCAAGTTTCGTGAACTTGAGGAAAGGCGGGGCGAGGCGAAGCAGGGGTGCTCCCGCGTCTGTGCCTGTCAATCAGACAAGTTTGCCAGAAGCCGGGACTAAGCCACCCGACCGGCAGCCGCAGGTATGACCCCTGCGTACCGCGAGCCCACCGTGTCTCCTGCGGAGAGAGAAACGAGGGAAGAGGACACTCTTAGTGAGCCTGCAAGTCCTCCTCAGCGTCCCAAACGAAACCTAGATGCCTTTGAGGACCGTCGCCCCTCGCCAGAGCGCAGAACAGTGACTCTCCAGTGCTGAGAACTGTCTGGTCGAGAATGCGTTGGGCCTTGTTTGCTTCAAGAATTGAATTTGTAACATCAATGGCACTTACTCAAGTTCCAGATCGCTTGGTCCCATTCCAGCACAAGGTATCGGGAACTAAGGTTGGACACCAGGTTGTATGCTGCCCAAGCCACGTTGTCTATTCTGATGCTCAGTCAGCTTTGGAAAGCAAAGGACTAGATGGCTTTCAAAGGCCTTTTCCTCTCAGTACATCCCTATCTCCCAAACTTCTTTAAGCAGGCCTCCTCCTGCCTGCTCATCGTGGGGCTGAAAGGAGTAAAGGAAAAAGGACGGTGGTTTTAAATTATCTGGAGCCATCGTTCTCATACTCAGTGTGGATACTGTCAATATTTGATTGAAAGTCATTGTGCTATTTAAGGAACACCATAAAAATATATTACTACCTTTCTATTTTGATACTACTTATTATGCAATGACTATTAATAATACACCTAAAAATAACTAAGCATGTACTGTCTGCTAAATCCAAAAGCATCTTGTGCTATATTCTAACAGAGAAAGACAGCTAGCACCAAAGATTAAAGAGAGGTTTATGGGAGAAAATAATAATAAATGTGATGTTCTCCCTTCAGGTCCAAACGTTCACTTCTATTGCTTTTAGAGGAAAAGCAGCTGACAAAAATCTGTGTTTCCAAGGATCATCTTATATGAGGTTGAATTCTTCCTTAACATAGCAGCTGGCTACTGTTTCCATGATTTTGAATCTACTCTGAAAAAGATCACCCTACTGGACTCTTTGTTGATAAATCCTATGAATAGGGGGCCTCCCTGGTGGCACAAGGGGTTAAGTCTCAGCACTATGAAGCTATCAGCAGCCACTGCAGCAGGAGATCCCCAGCCAAGCACAGCAGACCTCTCCTGTCCTGCCTGCTGCTCCCCTCAGCAGTGTACTTCAGTAGATCCGCCTGTTCTGCTCTCCACTCTGTCTCTGGTGAACCTCTCACCACCACCCCCATGCCTCTGGCTTACATCCCAGCTCTTGTATGCATAAATGAATAAATAGTTTAAAAAATAAAAAAAAATAAATCCAATGAGTACTTTCTGCCCTTTCTCTCACTTCCCTTCTCAGAAGTATTTGACATGATTAATTATTTTCTTCTTGTAAACTGCTCCCTGAGCTTGTATGACTTGTCTTCTCAGATTCTCCTCTCAAGCCATTTATAGTTTTCTCTACCGGTGTCTTGAGTATCCCCCAGTTACATCTTACTCACCTTTTCACCCTACAAACCTGCCCTCAGTCATCTTTCACTACATTTCACTGACTTATAATCTAACCTCCAGACCTATGCAAATAATTCTATATTAGAAGCCACTCCAAGATGTCCCTTGGCAACTTCAGATTCAATATCCAAACTGAAATTTATCTGCTGCCCAAATCTGGGGTACTTATGTGTGCATGCATAGGATAGGATATCTTTGCTACTAACATGATTATATGGGCACAGACTCCAGAGGTTAAACTTCTGTTGATATAACTCTATTAGGTAGTGTCGGTGAAGATTCAGAATGGTGAAAATTTTATTTCCCTGTTGTTTCCTCACTTTAAAAAAAATGTTCACATACCCAGTTTCCTGGGCACTGTTTTTCCATACACAATAAGCAACAGTACTCCGAGTTGGTTGTGCGGCATAATCACTTGGGATATTTCTAAAAATGAGATTCCAGGATCTATAATGAAATTATCCCTCCACAAACTCAAAACAAAATATACAGGAGAATATTCACTGTATAGCTTTTATAATAGCAAATGAATGGAAAGGGCAGAAATGGCCATCAGGAAGCGATTTATTGAATAAACTCTGGTATATACATAATGAGTATTCTTCCATTAATTTTTAAAAATTAAAGAAATATTAAATTTATTTTAAAAGAATGAGAAAGATCCTCATGAGGGCCTCCCTGGTGGCGCAACAGGTTAAGTCTCCGCACTATGAAGCCATCCAGAGCCACTGCAGCACAAGTTCGATCTCCAACCAGGGAGCTTCCCACACGGCACAGCAGATCTCCCCTGCCTTGCCCGCTGCTCCCCTCAGCAGTGTACTTCAGTATATCTGCCTATTCTGCTCCGCAACCTGTCACTGGTGAATTCTCTAACCCCCTGCACCTCTGGCCTACACCCAGCTTGAATGCATAAATAAATAAATCTTTAAAAAAAAAAAAAAGAAAGAAAGATCCTCATGAACAGACAGGAAGTGTTTTGCAAGAGTTTATGTTAAATTTTGAAAAAACAAGACCTAAAACAGTGCATAAGCTTTATGTGTATGTATGCGTTTATTTGGGAGAAAGATACAAAAGAAAGATAAAACAGAAATTAGTTTTAAAAAATTAGTTGCTTACAAATAGTTTGGAAAAAAGATAGAGGAAGTAGGAATGGGAACAAAATCTCTGAGTTTCATTTTTATAATGGTATTGACTTCTGAACCAAGTTATTATTTCACCTATTCAAAGATAAACAAAAGAAATGACAGACAAAACCTAAAAATTGAACACAAGGAAAAACAACTGAATCTATTAGAGGTAAAACATAAGCTCTTGGAGAAAATAATTGCTTTGAGTTAATTTTGAATACTTTGAATAAACACTTTAGGTAAACTGACTGCAGGTTATATTCTGAGAATAAAGGATTGCAAAGAAACATTAAATTTCAGCTATGGTTAATCTCAGTTGTAATGTTGTGATTATAAATTTGAAATTTCGTATTGTAGGATAAAGCAGATAAATCAATGCATTCATGATTTCAAATCAAAGGAAATACAAGCATAAAATAAAATAAGAAAAATTACAGTATTAATTTCTGGCTCTGTCTACTGAGAGTTTTTGAAAGCAAAGTCACCCTAGTAATTGTAATCACATCTACCAATGACAATAAGAAATACCATTTCTTATTAAAAAGCAGAGTTGAAGTCAAATGTAGGAAATGTGTGGATAAGATAAGGTATAAAGAGGAGTAAATTGAAGCCACACCCACTAGGGTTCTGGGAGGCCCGGATGAAGTCAGTCAGGAGCCACTGAGAGTTTTAAACAGAAGTTTAGCCATTTTCTTCTGAAAACATGGTTATTTATCTCACATGAACCAAGCTCCCATTGCAAATAAATCCATACTATAAATCTATCCTAGGAAATGCTTATTAAATAAACTAATCTGAGTCATGAAGCAAAGAGTATCAGTATTGCATTCATTTGCCACTCATGTAGACATTTTTTGCCTTTATGTTACATAGTATGTATTTTCTGGTTATATTTGGAATACATTGGTTTTAGTGTGCCTGGATGGGATCAAAACAGGTAACACACTGTGAAGTTATCATTAGTAAAATCTAGACATTTTGCTGGGAGAGTGGGGAGAAAATAAGTCTAGCGACCTGTATAATGGATGTGATGAGGTAAAGCCTGCAATTAAAGTACAGTCGTGATAATGATGATCTCACTGTTATGGAAAGCACTTCAAATTAATTTATCTAAGAAATGTTGAAGTGAACATTGTCTCTGTTTTGTTTGTTGAAATGCAGTTCAAAGGGGAATGATAGAATTAAGATGAAAATTGAGTTAAATAATAGGTTAGCCAAAGAGATTGGCAATTACATTCAGAGCAGAATTTACAATGACTGTGTTATATTTCATCCAGTCAAGGGAAATACATGCATACACATCTGATAGCTGATGTCTCCCTTTTTCTAGACACACCGTGGTTAGTCATGGACATCTGCTTTGCTTTGCCCAGTAAAATGAGAGCAACACATCATTTCAGGGTGGAAGCATCTCATTGTGATGCTCAACTCTCCATACCTGATTATTCTTTCACCTTTGGGGGGATGGGGTTGTGGGTGTGAGAGGTGCAACAATGGACAACTTCCCTGGAGAATTACATGCACCTGCCATAGATTTTAAATAAATGAAAATAAAGCTTTATTGTGTTAACCACCTAAGATTGTGCAACTGTTTCTCGTGCCAGCAGAACCTAGTCTAACTTTCCTGACACGGTAGTCATCAAGTGGTAGGTGATTGCATTTGGTGGATAGAGTAAGAGACATAAAGGAACATTAATGGCCCTTACCATAAAGTCTCTATAATTTCATTAAGTTGTGTAGAAGGGGAGTTAATGGGACAAGGGGGTAGAAAACCACACTGATTCGAAAGAGCTTCAAATGCTTAAGCACTGGGAACAGCAACGTACAGTACAAAAACGGATTTAAGGAAGTATCCATATAGAGATGTTACTTGGCACCATCATTCTCTAACCAGGAATGCAGATTCCTAGTGGTTAAGTGGTGATATAGCAGAAAGGGACAAAAAGACTCAAAATAAAAGGCTTTCTGTCATGTTCAGTTGACTCATGTTATTTAATAAGTTGCTTTAATATTTTTAAATGATCATATATTATAAGAATGAAAATTTGACATGAAGTTTTAAAGTGAAAAATAAACCTTAAAAGTCATTTCACCTTTGAGGGGACAGACTGGGCAATATCTTTTGACCCCATAGGTGTTCATACCTGTCAGATGGGTGCTCAGTGGAACTATTGATGTGATTACTTGACACGCACTGTGTTAGCCTTTGTCTCTAAATGTTACAAAGTAATGGTCCCAGTCACATGGACTGTAATTTGATTTAGTCTCAATGTTGCATAAACTTAAGTCAAAATATTTTGTAGGACTATATCCATGCCCTTAGATTTCTGTTCCATTAAATGAGTTTATTTAAGTAGTAGTAGGAGAGTATTTTGGTATGAAAAATGATTGTCTCCTTAAATATATTTTTTAGAAGCGCTTTTCCTAACAAGCATTACATGATTGAGGTAAATATCAAAGTAAAAGCGCATCAACTCAGCTACCACAGAGAGATGGTGCCAGGGAACAATTCCAGCTATATCAGTTTGATTTGTTCAGCGTTTTATGACAATCATTGGTCTCATTTTATACAATAAGTGGAAAAAGTAGCAAGAATTTAAGAAGTATTAGTAAGAAGCAAATGATTACAGCTTACTTATTCCATCAATATTTATTTCAGTTCTGGGTAACGGAGAAGAACAATGAACAAAATAGACTGAGTCCCTACATATTCTAGTGAGGAGAGTCAAAGAAAAGTAAATATAAATAGCAAGTGATGGATACTAGGAGCAAATCTGAAAGAGAGTAAAGAGATAGAGAATGACTGGCATGGATGTTTGTTACTTCAGATTTGGTAATCAATAGCAATCGAGGCAGAAATAGTAAAGTGACAGTGATAAGATAGTGTGTTGTGTCAGCTGGGATGAATTATTGAACAGAAGAAAAGTAAATCAGGGAAGAGGTAAAAGTGCTAGGTCTAAGCAATCCATCCTCAGCAATAGATGAAGAGTGATTTTGTGAATAGAAAAGTATTTGAGCATCCGACAGGATCAGCCTTACCACACAAGTGAAACCACCTTAAAATAGGTATGTTTTCTTGAATGTATTGAAATGACTGAAAAATTCCCTCCATTTGTGAGAAGATCCCATATATGACATCTATTTCTGGCCATGAACACACACACAAAAATCACCCAGCTTATAAATCATTGTAGAAAAATAAAATAAAAAGAACTAGATAGGAATGGTAAAGAGCAAAAGGGTATGGAATAACTATAAGAGAGAGAAGAAATGAAATTTTGAAAGAGGATGACACTGGGGTTAAAGAAAACAGATGCAGAACAGTAGAGAAAATAATCAGAAACTTCCCATTTAAAAAATGTTGTTAATGTTGTAAAGCTGTAATAACACTGTATTTCACCGAGTAGATTTCATTAAGGAATATAAAACCTTTGAAATTCCATTTTTGATGGAAGAAAACAGAAATTTTGGAGGGTGTAAAGAAAAGGATTTACACTCAGAAAATAGAGCATTTGTGTATTTTTAACTTCTTCCTTTAATTAAAAACTATAATGGCTAATTGTGTTTATGATGTGCCAACCATAAAGCACTTTTTGTGAATTAACTCATTTACTCTTTCCAACAACTTTGTGAAGTAGGTACCATTAAATAGCCATTTTACTTATGAGGAAATTGTTACTGAGAGATAAAATGACCTGCTTAAGGCAGGAAGTGGCTGAGATAGGATTTGGACCTGTCTCCAGTGCCCTACTCTCCGCTGCCATGTGTTCAGGCTCTACCTGGTATTTCAGTATCCATGCAGGCATCCAGGACCTTGGGTTGTCAAAACAATTATTGTAACAAAATAAAAATCCTACTTGATTTGTTGCCTCTCTCCAATTTGTTTGAGATTTATAAAACACACACACCTTTGATGTCTTAAAGTAGATTTCAAGTAATTATAAAGATATCCAAAACATACCATCAATAAGTGATAAATAACTCAAATTGCAAGAAGCTTACTTATTTTTCTCACACCTGCTGGATCCATCTATAAAACTCTATAGTCAGGGGTCTAAGATTAATGGAGGAGAAATGAATGCTCTTTATCTTTCCTGGATGCCTCTGTTTTGGAGAGACTGTTATTGGTTGACACCTTCCCCATAATATTTGACCATGAATTCATATTTTGAGAAAAATCGCTTCCGTACAGCTCCCATAATGCTTCTCAAGAAAATGAAAAAAAAAAAAAACCTCCCCCTATCTCTTTGCTAAATCACATCAAAACCAAATTGCGGTGTAAGCACAGGTTTGGAGGCATTTCTGTAGCTAGGGAATTCACCTAAAAAGGTGACACTCAGTTATCAGCAAGTCCAATTAATCCCCAAGTCCTGTCTAGCCGTCCTCTTCCTTTAAAGTATCTCCCTGATGGCCTCTTCCTCACAATGTCCCACTCAGGATCAAACCTTGGGTATGTGGGGCCCTAGGCATTTTTTTTTTCCTTCGAACAATTTTAATAGCTCTTTTGTAAAACTGAGGTAACATTTTACATTGTTTGTGTATTAGAAGTACAGGCTCTTTATTCACCCCCGTCAGGTGTTGTTACGCACCACACCTCCAACGTAGACACCCATCATCCACCACCCAGGCCACTGTGTTCCCTCCCACCTTGCTCTTATCCCTCCCCCCAACTCTGGTAGCCTCAGTTCTAAGGTCAGATTTCTAGAATTAGTTTTTAGTTTGGCTTTATCTAAGCCTTTATTTTGTTTCTCTATATTCCACATATAAGTGCTCAGGCAAATATTTTTTTGCAGGGCCCCTAACTATATAAACACTCTAAGCACCTTAAATCAGCATCCTGTGCCATTCTGGCAGCAATTCTCAGGCAATCCAGAAAGCTCGGCTTTGTCATTTGTTAATTCTAACAAGCCCACACTTTGTATTCCAGAAGTTTCTGCTTTTTTGTTTCTGACTTTGACTTGATTGCGACAATTCAATCACACCACGCCCATCCACCCCGTCCGCCACACCCACAACGCAGGGTTGGAGTTTTAGAGAATGGGTAAGGAGGCAGATGAAGATTATATTGAGAGCACTTGTAGCAATAGGGGAGCCCAAACACGGGATTTTCCAAATACTCTGAGTACAAAAAGTAATCTGAGAATATGTTCACTTCCTGACCACTGGGGGTCTTCCGTCCCTGCCCAGGGTTACGCAAATGGTCCAGGGGCAAGAATAACTGGAAGAGAAATGGAGTCCCGAAGAACTAAGACTGACATGAAGGAAGCAAAATGGCGTCAAGGCAGAACCCCCTTTGTGGAGACTGGAGGAGAGCCTTCTTAGCTGAGTCCAAAGAGAGGTGAGATTGGGGCTGGCTTTCAAAAGCTAAAAGGCATCTACCTCCGAAACAATGGAAAAATAGATGCCTTTAGATCTTTGAACCTTGGGGAATCTGCCTTTGTTAATATCAAAATAACAATTCAACCCTCTATCTCATACACCTACAGGAATACCGGTGTCTGTATAATTTTCAGTGTATAGAGACAAGAGGCAAGATTGCAAAACTGCCATCTTTCTAAGTACTGTAAAGGAGAAGTAGTTTGAGCACTTAAAACAGGTTTGACCCAACCCAAAGGCCAGGGAGGTTTTCTCTGGGAAAGGATTGAACCAAAACCTGGAGTCAACCTTGTGTAATGTTCGGAGGAAAAGACATTGTGTTCTCTGTGGGCAGGTAGTGCGTTCCAGCCAGAGGCCGTAGAAAGTGCTTCCATTAAATGAGAAAATACAGGATTGGGAATAACGCTAGTGAGAGACACTCAAACTGGCCAAAATTACTTACTTGGAGAATTTTTTCCAGAATTGACTAAGGGCTGAGCCAAAAACCAAATTGAAGAAGTAAGGCTTTTCCTCCAGTTCAGGGAGCATTGAGGGTTTTCCAAAGTGTTGTGATGAACTCTTAATACCAAACTCCCACTCCTCTGCACTGCATCGTACACGCTGTTTCCTTAGTTTGCGGAAATGACTCATGGGTGCTTTTGGTCCTGGAGGGGCAGGCTTCTGTCATGGCTTGGGGATATTGAATGGGTTTTCTCAAGGTTGACTGGAAATACTTGCAGATCATTCTGTTAAATAACCATCCTCTAACGCCTCCCTTGTGTTCCCACCGCACTTGTGTGTTCTCTGGATGCACTTACCTCATGGTAATCATTTGTCAATATCTGTGTTTCCTCAAAGACAGACAGCAAGAACAGTCTCAGTGTTTAACCATTAGCTGAGCTATTACATTTTCAGTGTTGCTCAAAACAACGTTTCCCTTAAAAAACAATCTTCACACCACGTTTGCTTTGGAAACCAGTCAAAAATATTAGATTGGAGGGAACAGCAAAAATATATATTTCAAAAATTTATTTATTTTTTATGCATACAAGTGGGGATACAGACCAGAGGTGTGGGGCAGCAAGAGGGTTCACCAGAGACAGAGTGGGAGCAGAACAGGCAGATCGAGGGAAACACGCTGCTGAGGGGAGCAGCGGGAGAGGGAGGAGAGGTCTGCAACACCATGTGGGAATCTCCTGAGCTCCCGTCCCGGCTGCCGACAGCGCCACAGCGCAGGGCCTAACCGCTGTGCCACCGGTGAGGCCCAGCAAAAATATTATATAGCATTATGTCTATACTAAGTGCATTTGTACTGTTTAGCATTTAAGCACTATTAATTGCTAATAAAATCAGCTTCTCTTCCTTTATTTCCCTTATTAAAATATCTATAGCATTAGGCAGATCAAGATGATTGCAATGAACACATCATTTCACAACTGAGGTTAAAGGAGAGAATATGTGTGATAAAGAAATAAAGTTTTAGAACATTTCTTTTGCATAATATGTTTGAAATGAACTGATTAATATTAGCCTTATCTAAGGATATTAACCTAAAAAGAGAAAAGAGCCTTTAATGTGAATCTAGTGATCTGAATTCTTAACATATAAAATTAAATACCTTGTTCAATTTTTTTATACAAGCATGAATATTGACATTATCCATAAAAACAAAACAAACAAACTTGGCTATTGCACAGGGCTTCAAGGCTTGTGTGACATGCCAGAATTTCAGTTTTTATTAAACAAACAGCATATGACTTTAAAAATTAAACACAAAGATGAATTTTTCATCAGGAATTGATTTACAAAGTGCCTGCACTATTTTTTCCTAAAATGTAGAGAAAGTGACCCCTAGTGGAATTCTGGTGAAGTACTTCCTCCGTGCTGGGTTCAGTCACTAGATGGCTGGAGGTGAGTGGTGTGCTAGGTTTTGTGGTAGGCTGGGGGGGCGGCGGCAATGATTGAATGGTGAGGTTCAGTAATCTTGAGAGGCAAAAGTTTACAGAAAACACGGATCAGAGATGCGGGAGGGGTAGACAGAATGGCAGTAGTGAATTTGACAAGGAGGTGAGGGAGAGGCGGTTTAGGCCGCTGCACTGAGGAGAATGGGAGTAGAGTCAGATGATCCAGACTGAGGAGATGAAGGGAGCTGCATGGAACCTCTTGGAAATTGTCGGTGATTTCACTTGTTGAGGCTTGAGCACGTACAAGAAAATGGGCAAGTTAGCAGCGGAGGCCAGGACCAAGTAGTGGCACACTGGAGGGGCGAGCCTGGTGGATAAGGGCCTCCAAATTTGGACAGTTGGCAGTGTTGTCAGGAAATCCTGCACAAAACTACATTCAGAGTGTTACCATTAAGTGGGCCTTACATAGTTATGGGAGACTGTTTTAAAGTGGGCTTCTTTAAGTTTGCAGATATCAGAAGAAAGAGATCAGATCAAACAGATTATTTTAAGTCAGAATGTAAAGATAGAACTGGGAAGTGGGTTAGACATGATAGGAAGTAGAGACTACGCACAGTTCCAAATGCTGTGATTATGGACAGAAAGTGGTGTCAGTTGGTCAAAATAAAAAACGTCCTAAAGTTCATGCTACTGCTGGTGGAATAGAGCACATGTAGGTGAGGTCTTACAAAGGACTGGTAGGTAGGACTGAGCAGCACTTACCTTCAAATAACATCACCACCACCAGCAGCATCGCTCCCACTTCTTGAGTCATTTATATGTATCAGGAACTGTGCTTTTTCTGCATTATTTTAATCCTCAAAATAAGCAAAGACCCCCACCCCACCCCTTGATCTATGGTTTTCACTTCCCATGATTTCAGTTACACACACAATCAAATACAGTCTGAAAATATTGTGCACAATAAGATATTTTGGAGACAGACACACACACTCAGAGAGATCACATTTACATAACTTTTATCACAGTGTATTTTTATAATTTCTTATATGATTGCTGTGAACCTCTCGCTTTATCATGGGTATATATTTGTAGGAAGAAACACTATACACACACACACACACACACACACATACACACACATAAGATTCCATACTATCCATTGTTTCAGGTCCTGGAATGTACCCCCTGCAGCTAAGGGTACATTACTGTAAGAATGAGGAACTGAGGCTTATAAAGGTTAACTGAATTCCCCCAAGTACATTCAGTTAATAAATGCGGTCTGGCTAATCAATGCTGAAACCACATTGCTACTCTAGTCTACCAAACCTAGAGCCAGCATTTGGGGGTCATCAGAAAATAGGGGGTCGTTAAGGTCATGACAGTGAAGGGACTCATCAAGGGAGGCTGTGAGAATGCAAAGAGAAAAGGGTCAGAGGTAGAAGGCCAGAGAAGGGCAACATGTAGAGAACAGGAAAAGAAGAGGAGGAAACAGAGATGAAGAAAGAGGGAGGGGTCAAATGGTAGAAACAGAACCAAGAGCAAGCATCAACCACAGAGAGAGCGAGAGGAGAGACTTTCCAGAAGAAAGCAGAACTCAACTGTTAGATGCTACAGAGAAACCAAGTACAGTAAATTCTAAGTGTTGATCACCAGGATTGCAGTTAGGAGGCCATTGATTGTCTCCGAAAGAGAAATTTTAACAGCAAGGAGGGCAAACTCTACATTAAAGGAGCCGAGGAACGAACGGAAAGAGACAGAAGGGAGAGATCCAGGACAGTTTGCTCTGTCAGAGAGCCCGACTGAGAAGACTAGGAAGTTAGATGAAGATCTGTGTTACAGACAGGGTTTCCTGTCTGAAAATTGAGAAAGATGTAATCAAACTTAAATGTTAAAAAGAAGCAGACATGGAAAACCAGAGGTTGGAGGTAAAGTAAAAGAGATTACTGCTTGGATACGGGACAGAAAGGGGTCCAGAGCTCAGGAACGGCCAAGAACACAGATGGAGGAAGAGAGGGAGGGAGAGAGGGATGAGCACACAGAATGTGGGTCTGTTCTGTAGGCAGAGGAGGGGAGGGTCGTGCCAGTGCCCCTTTGAAGTAGGAATCAGGACAGTGACTCCTATTCAGAGGGACAGAAAGGAAAGGAAGCCTGACCGTAAGCCTCTAACTGCTGCTATTGGGCGCAGAGGTGACAGATGACCTGAGAAGAGCAGCAGTGAGGCATGGACTGAGGCAGAGACCTCGAGGGGCTGGTGGCCCAAGTCATTATGGGGGGTGTGGGGGACCCACAGAGCTTGGGTAGGGGAGCGGAGAAAGCAACCCACAGGAAATTAGAGAGGAACTAACCCATTTTTTGCAGATTAGATATTTTGCAGATCAGATATGGCAGAAATCAAATATGCTGCCAAGATTTAAACAAAAAAGGGACACGAGGAAAGGGGACAACTCGGGGCAGATAGTGTCCTAATAGACTGGCAGAAAAATGGAGAAGTTGCGAGGCCTGATCTTGGTGTTGGAGTAAGGACCTGAGAGCAGGAGGGATAGGAAGCTAAGTGCCAAGGATATAACCTGGACATTTCGTGACGTGCCTGTGGACCAGGCATGTCGTGCTAAGCGCATCCTATTTATTATTTTATTTAACTTTATTTCACGGGTGAAGCTTCAAATTCAGCAGCTAACACGTCACACAACTGCTTGATTCACAGCTTGAGCCTTAAATCACAAAGCCAAGGTTGAGAGGAGGATCAGTGGGGTAAGGAAAAGGTCAAGGGTGGGCCATAAGAGCCAATGGTTCTCTAGACTGGATTTGAAGGTCAGTGAGCTAGAGGGCTGGGTGTAGCTGGGTCTGAACCCTTGCTGTATTTGCAAACCCAGTCACATTCTAAAGCACTGAGGATTAGGAGTTTCGGGATGGCAGCTGCAGAGCTTTACCCCCGAGGCACAGACAGCCTGTGCAAGGCCGTATAACCACAACGGACACAGCTCCAAGAAGGCAGCCCTGGGCTGGAGGTCAGTGGCCCGCGAGCAGCGGTGCAGCGCTGGAAGCGTCGGCACCACCTCCCAGTGCTGGGGCCGGCAGGTCCAGAAGAAGATGGCCCTCGCCTGGACAGAGCGGTAAAGACAGCAAAGCAGAGTTCTTGCTAAGAGCCAGGTGCTGTGAGAGAATGAGAAGGGTAAAAATATCTTTGAGCTGGTTGAGGACAAAGAAAAGGGTTTTTTTTGTGAGCAAATGAACATTCCGCCAGGCAGAGCAGAAATGTCTGGAGGGAGGTTGGCGGAGAGGAATCCACTCTGGCTGGAGAAGTGTCTGGGGCGGGAAAATGAGCGAGAATGCAGACCAGAGGACTTTCCATTTCATTACTGTTGATTATGCTCGGTTTTAATTCCCTGAATTTCAAAATTGAATGAAAATTTAATTGAGTTATAATTAAATATTAACTTTCCTTGATCCAGCTGCTGCTGTGCTTCACACTGGAACATGTTATTACTGACTGGCCAGCGGGAGGATATTTCACGCTGATTCCCTTGTTCTCTTGTGGCCTCCATTCCAATCAACGCCACATTTGCAGAGGATGAGACGTGAAGAGGTACATCCTGCAGCTTAGTACAAAGCCTGCTCACCCACAGTGGACGCAAAAAATATATATGTAATTGTTGTCACATCTCCGTCGTACTAACAAGTTAAGCTTAGTCCCTTGAATATTTGCTTGGGGGTCATTATCCTTACTATCTTACAGCAGTCTCTCCCAGAGGACAGCAATAAAAAGCCTTGTCTGAATTTACAGGGTTAGGAATAAGGGCAATTAATAAGTTTGGAGAGCTACTGGGGAGGGAGTATGGAGCTATCTCTAAGGGAAATTAATAACATATGAAGTAGAAAGATAAAAGCAGCTTTCTTACACAGAAGGTCACACAATGAAAATACTAATGTATTGGGCCTCCCTGGTGGTGCAGTGGTTAAGCGCTGCGCTGTGGAGCTGTAGGCAGCGGGGATGTGAGTTCTACACCCGGCCCAGGAGATTCCCACATGGCACTGCAGACCTCTCCTGACTCCCCTGCTGCTCCCCTCAACAGTGTATTTCCGTCCATCTGCCTGTGCTGCTCCCGGGTCTGTCTCTGGTGAACCCTCTGGATGCCCCACACCTCTGGCCTGTACCCCAGCTTGTATGCATAAATAAATAAATCTTTAAAAAAAAAGAAAAGAAAATACTAATGTATTATTATGTATGGTTTTGATCTTCTGTTCCAATCACAATGAATAGAACTACAGAAATCTATTTTTAGCTATTCTAATAATGGCAATAATTTTTTTAAAATACAGATATATGTGCTCTTTTGGAAAATCTAGATAATTAGAAAAGAGAAACCTAACACTTATTTTTTAGCATATTTTCACTTCTTCTAGTCTTTATTTTTACAACTTTGTATCCGTTCTTTTTTTTTTCCCCAAAAAGTGGGATCTTAATTTGCATAGTGTTTAGTAACCTGCCTTTTAGTATTTAACGTCAGGTGAACATTTCTGTATTTCATTGGTCATGGCTACATCTAGTATATTTAACAAATTTCCTCTTGTTGGACATTTAGGTTCTTTTCAGCTATTTGCTACTGTAAACAGTGTGGCAATGAGCATCCTTCTAACTACTTTGTTGCCCCACTGTGATTATTCTCATGGCATAGATTCATAGAAATGTCAATAATCTGTGAAAATGTATGCATGTTCTTAAACCTTTTGAAAAGAATCTTTAATCAGGTAGAAAAGTCTAAGAGCTATTTAAGATCAACTGATTCCCTATGCCATATCATAAATGGTGGGATATAAATGATGGAAAGATAATTTGGGGACCAGTTTTTGAAGGTCCTTTTATGCTACTTGAAATAGCATAAGTATGCAAAATTGAAAATACATGTCAAAAAAAGAGTTGGAATCAAAGTTGGTTGTTTTAATTATTGGAAAGATTTTAATTATTGGAAAACATGTTGACCTGAAAGAGGGCACCTGATAGAGTGTCAGTCACATGGTTCTGAAATAAACCTTGTCCTCTAGAGCACTTTTATAACAATTTTATGGCTAGAGAAAGCAACCTCATCAAACTGGCAATGATACAAACTTAGAAAGGATAGTTAATGAAATATTGAATGAGCAAATGAAAAGATTAAAAGACTAGTCTTTTAATTCATGTTTATTATCTGTTGTGTTTCAGAAGATTTTCAAAATCCTTGGCCTCATGGACTTTATTATCTAGGGAAGAAGATAGATGATAAAGAAATAAATATATAATATAGTATCATGCACTGACACATGAATTGAAGGAAACTGATACATTGTGAAAGGTGAAAGAGAATAATAGAAGAAGAAGTTTGGGGGAAGAGTGGAAGGCAGGGGAACAGCAGGTGTAAAAGTCCCCATGTGAGAGCAGGCTGGGCCTGCAGGAAAGCTGGCAGGACTGGAGCTGACTAATGAAGGGGCGAGGGAGGAGAAATGGAGAGTTAGTGACGAACTACCATGAAAGGTTGGATTGATGAGTCAAAGGAACAACATGGCATTGAAACATGATAAAAAGTCATTTAAAAATAGGTGGATAGTGCTTATAACAATAAAAATACCATAAGCTCTAGATTTTATTTTGTAAAAATCAATTATACGAGGGAAGAATGAAGGAGATCCGTGCTATCAGCAGTTTATGTGAAAAAGACCTGAAGGTCTTGGTATACCCACAATTTCAGTAAGAAGTGACTTTCACAACACACACACACACACACACACACACACACACACACTCTCTCTCTTTGTACAAACTCAGACTGAATTAAAAGATACATGCCTAATTAACAAAATTAGCTAATGCTTTTCTGTCTATTATATTTACAGCAATACCTTCAATTTGATGTTAATAGAGAGTTACTGATGATTCAAATTTTTCTACATTATTACATGACCAGGACATTGAGAAAAATAAAAATACCCTCTCACATTTTTGTGGCTTCCCCCTCTCTTCAGTTATGGACTCTGCTCATTTAAAGGTCTTAGATCTCAAGTGAGATATGATCCCATCTGGACTCAGCAGTGGCTTCACTGACCTGGAAGTTAAGAAGCTATTTTGGGTTCTTTATGCCACTGCATCAAGAAGAGAGACATAAGTTATTATACTGGCTCTGGGTATTGATCGCAGTTACCAAGGGGAAATCAGATTGGTGAGCACCGTGAGAACCAGAAGGCTTAGGCTTACAGTTTAGGGAGTTCTGAGCACTGATAACTCCATATCCAGGAGTGAAAGTTAATTTGTAATTGTATCACACTGGTAAAGGCGAGGCCACGAATGAGTGAAAGTTTGGTGCACACTATCAAGGAATAAAATCTATACAATGAATGTGTTGGCTGAGAGCAAGGAAGCATGGAAAGGAGTAGAAATGGGGCACAATCGAAATTGCAGCCTTGTGACAAATTATTGAAGCAAAGACAAGCAGCCATGAATCTTCCCTTTGCTTTTTATTTATTTGTGTATATTAACCAACCGTTCTTCCCTTTCTTTTCTTCTCTATTCTATAAGAAATATTGGTAATGATTATCTTTAATCTTACAAAATTCAGGTGGGAGAAATATTAAGACCACCTAAAGAAAGAAATGATGGGACCTTGTGTCTTCTCTTCTGGGAGAGTGACAGCATCTTCAGTTATTTATTTATTTTTTAAAAAGATTTATTTATTTATGCATACAAGAGTTGGGGTGCAGGCCAGAGGTGTGGCGGGGGGTGAGAGGATTCACCAGGAAGAGAGGGGAGCAGAACAGGGAGATTGACTGAAATACACTGCTGAGGGGAGCAGTGGACAAGACAGGAGAGGTCTGCTGTGCCATGTGGGAAGCTCCCTGGCCAGAGATGGAACTCTTGCTGCAGTGGCTGGTGATAGCTTCATAGTGCTGAGACTTAATCTGTTGCAACACCAGGGAGACCCATCTTCAGTTATTTAAGATATTTTTGTATGATATTATTATTGTTATTGAGTTTAAATATAGGGTAGTAGTAGGGTGAGAATAAACGCTGAATAGCTGCGGAATGAGATTTGTCTGTGGATTCTTAGCTCCACACTTGCCTTTCAGTGCTTTGCTCTGTCATTTGGAGAAAATTGCATTACCTAGATGCCCTTTGCAACTAACTTCTCATTATGGAATTTGGAAGAAATAGAGAATTCTTTCTCTTGGGTTCCTATTGGGCCCCTGGCAGTAAGGGTAGTAGCAGCAGCACACGTGTCCAGCCGTGACCTTGAGAAGAATGGCTAAAATACAGTTTCTTTATAATTGATGGAAATCTCTTAACTGTGATGCAATGATGCTATTTGGTTCAATCAAATGACTCTGGACATCAAGAGTGATGGTGCCAGGAAATGAGATGGGGAGAACGATGAGCACGTGCCAGACAATGTCTTCTAAAATAGGGTGATAATTTTTTTATTAGGGAAATACATTAGTGGCCAAGACAGGATACCAGTAATCACATGAATTATTTCCCCCTCTTTGAACGTCTAGACAAATGCATAATGAAAATGTCAGAGATTGTTCCTTTTTTCTCACGAAATAGCCTTAGAGCTGCCAGCAGTGAGTGAATATAAACATGCATACTTGGCTTTGTAAACATGCTCAAATCTTCCATTTTCCTCCAGGATGTATAAAATAAAAGCAATACAAGGTCATGGATTAATATTTGTCCTTGGCTGAAATCAAGGATTTTTTTTTAAATCCTGTATTACAAACATAAAAGAAAAAGAAATAAGAGCCTAGCAAGGACCTTAAAATAAGAGTCTGGCAAGTACCCTAAAATTAGCCTGGACACTTTCAGAATGACACCAAAGTATCATTAGTGAATAATGGGATTAAGATGATTTCAACCACCCCAAATTATTTATACCTCACTCCAACATGTGCTCAGAATGACTCCATTTTATACTATCTTATGTGTTAGATTCTTTAACTTCTCTTTTGCTGAAATCTTTGCAGTGATGGTCCAGATAGCATTACCAGGCTTTCAAGGAAACACAAAGCCAGCACTGGCCCATTAATTTGGCATCTAAAGAACAGAATTTGTGCTCTATTATCCTTTTAAAATCCATCACTCATTAATCTTTTCTCTGGATTTGTCAAGGTAGTGTTTTTATCTTATTTACACACTCTGTGACTTAGTTCTGTCCACAAAACAGTCCCTTCAGATAGAACTCATTAGAACTGGTATTTTACCCTGGAGGATACTTTGCTATTTTCCTTCATAATTAATGCATCATTGTGGAACACATCAGCACTGTTATTTAGGCTCCATGTCTACCTGCAAGAGAAAAGCACTGTAGTCAGTCACATTTTCTCTATACTGTTGCAAGTTTTATTTTCACAGCCAGAGACTACTAAATTTAGCAAGCTAAAAATTTCACGTAACTTAAAAAGGGGTAGTGAGGTACAAGTCTGGGGAATGAAACTCTATAGTGAAAACATTATCTACCCAAAGTTCTTTTAGTTTACCTGCATGTTACCCCTTGAAATACTGATTTGTAGGTGTAGATCTTAGGAACAATTTTAAAAGATTTTACCAAATTCACTAATATTTAATCACAAAGTATTCTCAGTGGTGCACTGTGGTCTATTTTCTATTCTTCTGTATTTCAGCTTCTCTGGTTTGGGATTTGCTCCTGGATTGCTTTTTTATAAACCTTCCCAAAACTTGTTACTCTGGGGATACCAGACAAATCTATGTGGGATTTTCAATCACAAAGTTTCAGAAGATAAAAATGATAAATAGGGATAGAAGTGTTGTTTCCAGTTCCCAGTGCTACCACAGGCACAACTAAGCAGAAGAGCCAGACAAATGTAGAAATGTAGTGAATACTATGTTTTCCAAATAAAAATAGTTTTATCCTTTTCTAATAATAAAAATGATACTCATTCATGGTAAAAATTTCAAATACATAAACATCTAAAGAAAGTAAAGATAACACAAATACCAAAGTACAGAAAAAGATCATCTTTACCCTTTTAGCAAAGACTGCTCTAAGAACATATTATTTTAAAAATATCCAGTGTTATAAATGGGTTTCTATTAAATATGCTGTTCTATAGTCTGTTTTTCACTCCGTAATATTTCAGAGACACATTTACATAGCAATAAACACAGATCTTAATAATCTATGACAGTTGCACACAACTCTATTTGTGTCTGTGCTGTAATTTGTTTAATCCATCTTCAATCAAAGGATATTTAGGCTGTTTCTAATGCTCTAATATCATAAATATCATAAAGTACATCTTTGCTCTCATCTTTACATATGCAGTATTTATTCATTAGGATAAATTTCTAACCAAATTCCTGAATAAAAATGTATTATTTAAATTTTTGATACATATCACCAAAGTTGGTAATATTGCCTTTTAGAAGGTTGTACCAAGCCCCAGTCTTGCCACTAGTGAACAAGAAAGCCCCTTTGTCCTCCTTATCAGCTGTTTCAATCTTTGCCAATCTTGAACCATTAAGATTATTATTAATAATCAAATAGTAAACATTTATTTACGGTTTTCATTTTCAAGTAGGGGACACCTTTATTTTTTTTTAAATAAATATTTTATTTATTTTTGTTATTCATATCTTTTACATTATTGTGTGTTCCCATAGGTTACCCACCACCTGTTCACCCATGGAGCCGTCACCATAGTCCTTTGTGCTCCCCTCTTCCCCCCTCTTGAGCCCTACCCCTCCCCTCCTTCCCTGCTGACTGTCGCTTTCTTATTTGGCTCCCCCATATTCCTGTTATAGGTGGAACCATTCGATAATTTTCTCTTTCTTTCTGGCTTATTTCACTGATCATGATCCCTTCTAGATCCATCCATGTTGCTGCGAATTGCATGTTTGTCTTTTTTGAATGCTGAATAGTATTCCATTGTGTATATGTACCACATCTTCTTGATCCAGTCATCTATTTTTGGGCATCTGGGTTGTTTCCATACCTTAGCTATTGTGAACAGTGCTGCAATAAACATGCGGGTGCATGTATCCTTTTGGATTAGTGTTTTTGTGTCCTTTGGGTAGATTCCCAAAAGTGGTATTGCCGGGTCATATGGAAGCTCCATTTCTAGGAGTTTGAGGAAATGCCATACAGCTTTTCATAGTGGTTGGATCAATTTGCATTCCCACCAGCAGTGTAGGAGAGTTCATTTTTCTCTACATCCTCGCCAACATTTGTTGTTACCTGTTTTTTTAATGTGCGCCATTCTCACTCGCGTGAGGTGGTATCTCATTGTGGTTTTAGTTTGCATTTCCCTGATTATAAGTGATGTTGAACATTTTTTCATATACCTGTTGGCCATTTGCTTTTCTTTAATTTTTTAATTACTCCCCAAATGAGCATATATTTGAATAACATTTTTAGTTTACATCGCCATTCTATCGCTGACATGACTCAGGATAAGAGTCAGTTTCTTGCATCCTCATTTTCCTTGACCTTACAACCCAGTTCACTAAGTCCTTAAAGCTTACATAATGTGTAAAGGCACCTAGCACACTATTACACACACCAGTGTTAACTGAGTCGCAGTCTCCTGCCAGGAAGCTTTTCATATCTTCTTTCCACTTGATTGGTCTATAAGAAAAAATTTTCAGTGAAGGAGCCTGAAGGGTAAATGATAATTATCAGGTTTTTCCGACCTCCCCTCAATGATGGACCTCTGCAGACCTATGCAAATGCCTGATGGCGGACACCTGGAGTAGGGTGTGGGCCTGCGTGAGTGGGCACACCTGGGCCAGAGACTGGGCTTATAAGCAGAGGAAGCAGCAGCAGCAGCAGCAGCAGCGACAGAGAATACAGCGTGGAGCAGAGGCCACGAGACGCCACCAGAGAGCCCTAAAGTGAGGATTTGCGGGGGACTGGGAGGCCTGCCAGATTAAAACTTTCCCACTGCATTTCCAATCACCCACTCACCCATTTATTCATTTAGATGTCATTTCCGTGAGGGCAGGAATCTTTGCCAGGCTTGATCTTCAGTGTATTCCCAGCTCCTAGAACAGTGGCTGGCACAAAGGAGGTGGTTGATAAACATTTCTTCAGTAAATAAATGGATGGATGAATAAATTCATTTAACTCACATCAAACGACTGCGGAGGTAGGTGACTGTAGCAGAGAACCAGGATAATACAAAAGGCAGAAACACAGCTAGAGTGGTTTGAGTGACTACTGAAAATTTGTGGAATCAACAGATGACTTTTCACTTCCATTCCTTCTCAGGGAAACTTGAATCTGCAGTGGATCTTTGTGTGATGCGGAGTACAGGAACACAGGCTTTGAAGTCAGAGAGATGTGAGTCCAAATCCTGGCTCCTCCAGATCAGGGAGGACCTCAACTAAGGTATGTAACCTCCCTGACTCAGTTTCTTCATGTATAAAATAGAATTCACACTGTTAAGGTGGCCATAAAGGTTAAATAAGAAAGAAAAAAAAAACATACAGCGCTCTGGATCCTGTTGCCCCCAGTAACCCCCCGCCCAGGCGATTTTGTACAGAGTTCTCGTAGAGCTGTGGGTCCCCAACTCCCTGATTTTCCATCCTGGAGTGCTTTCTGGGTACTCTTTTTTTACTTCTCTTAATACCTTCTCTTTTTCTGGGACATTTCTCCAAGAAACTGTCCTAAGCTTCTCAAAAACACAGTAATATTTGTGTCCTCCTCAGCCTTATTTCTGGTTCCACTGTTTTGTGATTCAAATAACAGGTGTCATTGAATTGTTAACTTCAGTAGATGCCTTTCTGCTTACTAAAATGCTTGCTCCCCACTTGATACCCTAGTAGCCAACACAGTGCCTTGATTCTGGCAGATGCTTAATGAATGCTGTTCATAATAACCCACGCTTCCTCTACTCATCATACCCCGCGTTGTAAATGTTGTTTTACCCAGGCTGATGAACCGGTCCATGCAGCTTCACTATTAAGCAGTGAGTCACAGATCATTATAAGAATTCTCAAGAAGTCAATATAATTATGTCAGAAGTCCCATACCTATCTTCAAAAACAACAAAATATTTTTTCGATGTTTGAGGTCTTCACAAAATGGGACAAAAACCCTCTAAAGTAAATAGGATCTACCTGGAGGATTGCCCATGGAGTATTCTTAGAATGAAGATGAATAAGAGTCTTCACTAATTCATGTTTTCTGATCAGGGGAACACTTGGAGACTCATTCGTAGAGATACATTTGTCTATCCACATCATGAAGCCAGAGAGGTAACTTCTTATTGCCCGTAACAGGATGCAAGATCTAATTTCTATCATTAATGCTTGCTAATGTACTACTAAAAGGCAAATCTAGTCAGCAGGATAGAATCACTCAATAGAAAACTGGTAATTTCTGGTCACAGTAGCATCTGTTCACCATATCAGTAATCAAGTTATTGCCAATTAATCTGGCTTGGACTTTTGAGTCACATCCTAACAAAGTCATACAGTTAAAAAGATCACTGATTAGGGCCTCCCTGGTGGCGCAGCGGTTGATCGCTGCACTGTGGAGCTATCGGCAGCGGCAGCGGTGATGCAAGTTCAATGCCCAGCCGGGGAGAATCCCACATGGTGCGGCAGACCTCTCCTGCCTTGCCCGCTGCTCCCCTCAGCAGTGTATTTCTGATCTGCCTGTTCTGCTCCCTGCTCTGTCTCTGGTGAACCCTCTCACCGCCCCACGCCTCTGGCCTGTACCCCAGCTTGTATGCATAAATAAATAAATCTTTTAAAAAAAAAATCACTGATTAACAATGTTTCTAAAATTCCTGCTCTATACTAAGCAAAATCCTAGGTAATAAGGTAATTAAAAAATTGAGTAATGATTCTCTCAAAAAACATTACATATATGGAATGATAGAATTTACTCATCTAGAACAATCTGAGAGGGGGCTGCATATTTATTTGAAAATCAAATTTTTAACCCCGGACTAACTGCATCAGAAACTGGGAGGGGCCCAGCAATCTGTGATTTTTAAGAAGCCCTCCACATCATTTTGATATACACTAAAATTTGAGAAAGTGTGTTAAGTCAACTAAGCTAGTTCAAGTCAACACAATACCAATTGATCACACCAGGCTGAGTAATGGCACCAGCCGAGGGTTAATCAGAGCATCGTAACAACCTCTCATTAAAGGTGCTGGGGCTCCAGATTCAAAGTAAAAAAACTGTTTATTTATTTTAAAAACAGTTTAACATGGAGTCAACCTTTTTTTGTGGGGGGAGGAATAAATGAAACTGTCTTGATTTGCATGGGATATGGCTTTATGCATAAAAATTCCTGAGACTCTATATACACTAATAGAATAAATTTGTTAATTTAGCAAAGTTTATAGTTACACGTTAATTTGCAAAAATCAATTGTATTTTAGACTTGCAATGCATACAATTTTTTAAATAATACCATTTCAATTAAAATGAAAGTACATTAATATAAATCTAGCAGAAATGGACAAGTCTATCATGTTGGACATTAGAAAACATTAAGAAAGATTAAGGAAGCCCTCTATGAATGGGAGACTAGACAATGTGGAGCCAATTCTTAACTGTCTGAATTACCTCATTTGAGTTGTTAGTGCAATGACACAGGATTCCAGGTGAATTCCCCCAATTCAGACAGAATCCTTTCATACTAGATCTCTAAGATAAGATAAATTTACCTCAGGATGATTTACAATATAGAAAGCCAAATGTCAAAGACTTTTGCTGCTTCCTTTCATGAACATGTATCAAGAGTTGTCAAACAAGGACAGGTCACAAGAATTAAAATCATATCAAGTCTAGTCCAACCCTCTCCTCCCACTAGTCTTAGCAAAGGGCAGGAACACATATATCCTAATTAGATGGGAAAGAGCAAAGGGCAGCCAGCCCTCTGCAAACCAGCCTGTGAGCATGGCTCTCTCAACTGCTTACCCGGGGCCTTGAGTGACCTGTCAGACTAAGGCCCATTGTGTTTGGAACTTCACTTCTTGCCATGAGAGCTTTCTTCCCAGAGCTGTAGTTCTGTGTCTTTGACCTTGGTCTGCTAACCTGGCCCTGATCCTGATGACTTCCTTCTTCAATTAGCTGTTCTTGAACCTAGACCCAGTCAGGCTATGATTAATACAGCCATTCTGGGCCTCCCTGGTGGTGCAGTGGGTTAAGCGCAGCACTGTGAAGCTATCCAGATCGACTGCAGCATGAGTTTGATACCCGGCCAGGGAGCTTCCCACATGGCACAGCAGGCCTCTCCTGTCTTGCTTGCTGCACCCCTCAGCAGTGATTTCAGTCACTCCACCTGTTCTGCTCCCCACTCTGTCTCTGATGAATCCTCTCAACCACCCCGTACCTGTGGCCTATACCCCAGCTTGTATGCATAAATAAATAAATCCTTAAAAAAAAAAACAGCCATTCTGACTCATTAAAAACAAAAACAAACCTCAGGCCCGTCCCTCTGATGCACAGAAAGCTAGAGGTATACTCTTTTATTATCAATATCCTGAAGAGGGCAATTTCATAAATCCTCTGGAAATTTGGAGTATTTCTATCCATCAACATAAAGATAGTCATTATCACCACTTTGTTAATTTACTCAGCAATGTTTATTCTAGCTGAGTGTGATTTGTGGGTTCATACAGATAATTTAATTCAACTTAACTTTGTAGGAAACACCTGCTCTGTGTAGGATAACATGCTGGGGCCTGAAGAGATGAGCCTTGCATACTCAGAATATGATACCATAATATCAGCCCCATCAAAGAATGTCCACATCCTGGTTCCAGAAACCTGTGGATTTATTGCTTCACAGGAGAAAAAGGGCATTAGGTGTGATTAGGTTAAGGATCTTGAGATGCAGAATTTTCCCTGTGTCATCTGGGCCCAATTCAATCACAAGGATCCTTAAAAGTGACAGGCAGGGGGCCTCCCTGGTGGCGCAGCGGTTGAGTGCTGCGCTGTGGAGCTGTCAGCAGCGGCGACGCGAGTTTGACGCCCGGCCAGGGAGAATCCCACATGGTGCGGCAGACCTCTCCTGCCTCGCCCGCTGCTCCCCTCAGCAGTGTATTTCTGATCTGCCTGTTCTGCTCCCCACTCTGTCTCTGGTGAACCCTCTCACCGCCCCACGCCTCTGGCCTGTACCCCAGCTTGTATGTATAAATAAAAAATAAATCTTTAAAAAAAAAAAAAGTGAGAGGCAGGAGGACCAAAGTAAGAGAAAGAGGTGAAGAAGAAGCGGTCAGAGAGCTCTAGATTCAAAGAAGTTATGTTGCTGACTTTAAGGATGGAGGAAGAAGCCATGAGACGAGGGATGTAGTGAAGCTCTAGCAATTAGAAAAAGCAAGGGAATTCTCCCCTAGCATCCCCGGATGGAAGGAAAAGGACATATGACCTCCAAACTGTAAAAGAGTTGATTGATCTATGTTGCTTTAACCCACTAAGTTGGTGATAATTTAACAACAGTAGAGAACTAATACAGGTAGTTTACAATCTAGTAAGAGAGATAAGATGGCAAAGGCAACTTTGTTGTAGTTCAGAAGGTGAGAATGTAAATAGAAATATGAAGTAATTGTCAAGGAAATGCTGATGAAGTGAGGATTTCTGGCTGGAGAGATTAGCTTCTGGGGGGACCGCAGTTCTACTGGGCCCTAAAGGGTTGGGAAGATTTTTTTTTTAAGATTTATTTATTTATGCATACAAGAGCTGGGGTGTAGGCCAGAGGGGGCCGGGGGGCATGGTAAGAGGATTCACCAGAGACAGAGTGGGAAGTAGAAGAGGTGAACTGACTGAAACACAACGCTGAGGGGAGCAGTGGGTGAGACAGGAGAGGTCTGCTGCGCCATGTGGGTCAGCTCCCTGGATCAAACTGGTGCTGCAGTGGCTGCTGACAGCCTCATAGTGCTAAGACTTTATCCCTTGAGCCATCAGGGAGGCCCTAGGGGGAAGATTTTGAAAGAGGAAGATCCAGTAAATAACAAGAGTAAATGAACAGATTTGGAAAGCATAGAATCAAACAAAAAACTGACCTAGGCCCCTGTGACCATTTTCACAGGAACAAAAATGATTTGATTAAAATTTCTTACATTCTGGGCCTCCCTGGTGGCACAGCGGTTGGGTGCTGCGCTGTGGAGCTGTCGGCAGCGGCGACGCGAGTTCGACGCCCGGCCAGGGAGAATCCCACATGGCGCGGCGGACCTCTTCTGCCTTGCCCGCTGCTCCCCTTAGAAGTGTATTTCTGATCTTCCTGTTCTGCTCCCCGCTCTGTCTCTGGTGAGCCCTCTCGCCGCCCCACACCTGTGGCCTGTACCCCAGCTTGTATGTATAAATAAAAAATAAATCTTTAAAAAAAAATTTCTTACATTCTACTCAGGATAAAATAGGTCTTAAAGTTTATTTTAAAATGTTGTAATAATAGTCAACAACCATAGTTTATGTGACACTATTCTAAGAGTTTAAATACAGAATTACAGATCTTCGGCAAGAACCCCCCCTCTACAAAGGACCTGTCACAGGCAAGTGTGAATCTGGCTCACCTGTAGACAGACAGGCTTGACAGGGATGAATAGAAAAATACTAAGGGTCAGCTGAAATCAACAAAAAGGGAACCTTTAAAAAATCATCTATTAACAAAAACAAATTGTACAACCTTCCTAAGCCAGTTAAGCCAAAAGTGGAATCCAATGGCATGACTTAGTAGTCTTAATAGTCAAAAGGCTTTGAGGACTCACATTGATAATAGAAAAGACTTTAAAATCCAGTCTCTTAGCAGGTTTTGATTGCTTTGTTTGAAGCTGGAGCCCACCATTTTAAGGACTATTTAGCTTAGGTTTGATAAAAAGACAATTATCCTGATAAAACAGTTGTTAAGCCACTAGGATTTGGGAATTGGGAAGGAAGGAATAGAACTGTCCAGATCGTTGGCCTGCATTCCCCACCTCTTGGAATTTCTTTCAGAAACAGTGTGTTTTCAATATGATACCCATGCTCAGGTGCCTCCACAATGCTTGTTTTTTTGTTTATCTTCTGGTGAAATTGATTCCTTTTCATACTGTTCACATTCAGTCCAGGAAAAGCTGGAGGAACAGCTAGTTTCCACGGGCCTGCTCCTGTGAGAATGTGTGGGGACTCCTGTAGCAGGGTCCATGCTAATATCAGAGGCCCTTGAGTCCAGGAGTGGGGCTGCATGCTGTGGAGACCAACTCACTTCCCAAGAAGAACTGGGCAAGTTGTAAGCAGCCTCATTTCTCTTACTCCCCATCTTTCCATCAAAGCCCAGAAATATAACCTCAGATTGGCTGCATTCAAAGGGAATTTTTTGAGTCATTCTCTCTCTCTCATTGTCATGAGGCAGTGAGCAGTTACTCTGGTTTTCATCATCTTCTACTGGAATACTTGGTACGTTGTCCAAGAACAGAGGAGACGGACACCGGAAGGACTTCAGTGAGGTGGGAGGATCTTCAGCAAAATATAATCTGGCTTGAGTACTTTCAAGAGTACTTAGGACCTAGTTAATCAAGGAGCAAACATTGAGTTAAACTTGAATAACCTTTCGTTTTGTCTCTTTTCTGTATATCTATTAAGGAAGATCTTTTATTTTTATGAAATTAACTACAGAATTTTGAGTTAAAAGGCATTATGGATTTGCTCAACTCCTTCATTTTGATGGGAAATTAAATGACCTGTAGCAAAGTATACAAGCTAAGTATCAGATGACTGACTTTAGGTCTAGATTTGTCCAATTAATTTGTGACCCCAGAAAGGTCTACATTTTTAACTGTAACCTTTATATATGGAGAATTGGAAGGGGTTGGAGAATGATGAACCTAATTTGTAGTTCTTAAGTACCAGAATTATCTGGTGGAGTTTCTTAAAATACAGATCCCTCAGCCCCTGACCTAAAAATTGTCATGCAGAAGGTATGATTGGGGCAGGGGGAGGGGTAGTGGGGAGGGAATCTGTATTTTCTAAGGAATATGTATATTAAAACCTTCCCAACTGATTTAGATGTGCAGCCTGAATTGAGATGCACACATGCAATTAAATATATATATATATATATTTATATATACAATGTACATCTATAGAAAGTTTTATAATTTACAAAGTACTTTCACATACATTGCCTCATTTAATCTGTACCATCAACATTATTATTTTCATTTTATAGATGACAAAGCTAAGGCTCAGAAAAGTCTGCCAAAATTACTAGCGAGTAAAGAGTGGAACTAATGCTTGACCCCAGATCTCCTGGTTCCTGATTCCATGTTCTCTCCACTATATATCTTGTAATTCTTTTCTGGGCCCGAGATTCTAGGTCACACAGCACTTAGTAATGGTGTCAGCCCTAGAATGCAGTTCTCCTGACTCCCTGGTTGGTGTTCTTTACATTCTGATTCTGTCAACTCCATGTTGGCTCTATGATAGACTCAGGCTAAAATCCAAACTCTTAGGATGGAATTCATGTTGTTCTATCACCTGGAACCTTGTATTATGGAACCTTGTATTATGGAACCTTGTATTATTTTAACCACCCCAGCTTTTCCTCCACCCCCACCCCACTTCCGTGATGCTGAACTACCTGCAGTCTTTGAGCCAAGGAACCCATACCCTGTGAATCTTGCCAGATGGAGACTCTCTCTGCCTAGAATGTACTTCCAGCCTCATTGCTGCTAAATCCAATCTGTTCTTCAGATTAGTGTTTAGCTGGCATCAAGGAGCTTTTTTGATGTACATCGACTGGGAGGTATTCTAACTTGCTCCCTTATCAGCCTGAGCCCCCATCCATCATTATGTTAACCTTTCTGCACTGAAATTCCATGTTTACTAATCTACTCTCCCTTTGGATTGTAAGCATTAGGGAAGCAACTGTGCCTTGATCACTTTTGTATCCTCAGTACCCAGTACAAAGTCTGCTACATGCTAAGTATGCATTAAACAAATGTTTGTTGAACAAATCAATACCAACAAAAATACAAATGGATCGTCAAATCAACAGACAGATGAGCAAGTTAAAAATCAGTAAGGGAATCGTTAATTGCTCTGATCTCTTAATAAAGTTAAATCAAGTATTCTTTCCAAATTATTCACTTTGGTTTTTTCATACTTTTTTTTGGTAGTGTCCTGCTTCTACCAATAAGGATTTCTACCAATCCTTATTGGATGTGACTTTTTAATCCAGCAAAATTTTTTGGGTTAGAATTTTCTGTTGAAGGCTGGATTTGTCTCATTGATAAAGAATTCACTCAGATACACAATTTATCCAACTTAGATTTTCCATGGTTCTAGGGCTCAGTTTTAAATTAAACCAGGTCTGTACATACTTCATCCATTGATGGTCTTGATTTTGCCCGCGTTGCTGCACACTGGCCTGCCAAAGAGAACAGCTTGGCAGAGAAATTTCGAGGACAGGGATCCACTTTTTTATCTAGAAATGAGAGACATGCATCGAGGCCTCTCTTCTCTATCAATTCCATGATGAGATCCCTCTAGGAAGAGAAGAAGACAACCTCACCATTTAGAACACTGTCAGAAAAATAACCAAAAGACAAGTGCAGAGATGAAGACAATTCTTACCAGCTGGATATGCTTTGGCTCATCTAACACCACTTTGCAACCTGTGAGAACTTCCATGATTACCTACAAAGATCATATAGAAAGTTGGCTACATATGTTAGCTATACACACATGATTAGTTGCAACAATTTACCATAAGACTGATAACAATTAATACAGTTCATTCTAATGAATGACTTTGTATTTTTATTAATTAATTAACACAAATCCATGTATTAGACAATGAATAACAAGAAATCAGTAAGTCCAAAAGCTAAAGCCCTTGAGAAATTCCTAGAATTTAAAGCATTCTTAGCAATAAATGCCTCCTTTGTGAACTGGCAGTTGGTACTTACAATTCCAAAGCTGTAGACATCTGTTTTAATGGACAACTTGCCTTGCCTGATATACTCTTCTGGCATATACCACAGGTGTCTACTGCTGCTGTTGGTCATGCTTATGGTAGAGCTCTGGTGTTCTAAGTGGGGTCGGAAGTGTGCCATGGCAAAGTCAGTTAGTTTTGGTTGAAAATGATCGTCCAAGAGTATGTTTGCACTAAAATTGTGATCAAAGACAAACAAGACAAAATATGATAAAGACATTTCAGTGAAAAACATGACAAGCTCACCTACATAACAGGTTAATGCCCAGAACTAACAAACTAAAGCCGTACCATGAATTTCCATGAACTAGAGAACATTTTCTCATCTTTCTTCAAGTATAAGTCCAGGTGTTTTATAAAACCTAAGACAAAAACCTGACCTGGGAAGAGCAGGCATTTCAGATTTACAGATACCTGGATGGAGTTTGGTGGATACAGCTGATGTCTTGCCAATAGGAAAAGTTAAAGCTAACCAAAGCAGCTTTCTCAGTGCTCCTCTTACACATAATAAGACAATGAATAATTTCCATCAGCTAATTATTGTCTGTTATGTGCACAGAGGGTTTGCAATAAAGGCCTCAAGAATTCAAGTCCAGAATTTGTCTATATGTGAGTTGACAGGCAAAATGAAGAGACTCCTAGGCCCCTTTAATGATAGAAAAATATGTGTCCTAAACTTTATTTCATTCTCCTTCCTCTAAGGATGGTAGGAGAACTGCAATATCCAAGGAACCCCACCTTACCCATCAGCCCCAGGGCCCTCACCACTAGGTGACGCTTGGATGTGTGAGCAGAAAAGTCAGCGAGTTCCTCGAGACGCGGATCAATATGTGTAGTCTTAATTTTTCTCCTTGCCTTGCCTCTTCACTCCAAGTATGTCAAATATGGCAGCTTCTAAAGCCATCCTGGGTCCTACACAACCACATCCATGGCACTCCTCCCCCATTCTTAGGTTTCTTCATCTGGAGAACGTTGTTGACTATCCTGACAGACCTCTGAAGATGAGGGCACACTAGAGGCACATCCTCCTCTCCAGCACTAGATAAGGACAGACATTTTGTGCATAATTACTTTTCCATAGATGTACGAGCCATTTGCCAGATCGAGGCTGGGACTCTGGAGATGCACTGCTCACTTCAGACTGCTGGGTATTTTGAAGAAGGGTTTCCCAGGTGTGCCAGAAGCTGAAGTAGGCAGAGAGGTTCATTACCTCTCCTTACCAGGACCCCTGCTTCTGACCCTCAGCTTCCTATACTGAGAGCCCGGCTTTCCTCACCATACCCCCCAGCCCTCTGCAGCACTAGAGGAGGGCAGAGAAGCTCTGAACGCCAGATTCAATATCAAACATCTAACCCTTGGGTTCCTCTACCCCAGCACTAAAGACGTTATAAAATCATTAAGTTAAATAGTCAGACCATTAGAAGGCTAAAAGCTGAAGTTGCAAAAATCCTTAGAATCCCTGAAGAATAGGTCTTTTCTAAATATAACAGAAAAAAGCCACAACAGTAACAAAACCCATAAGTTAACCCATTTATTTGACCTTCAGCAAAACTGACGGAAGCTTCCGGCAACTGCTGAATCATGCTTCTATAAGAGTTAGGCAGAGGTGAGCTGGGTAACCACAATGTGTTATGCAGTAAAACCACAGAGGACATGGGGTCAGTGAGAAGCCATCAGTAAGAATGTGAAATTGTTCTAGGGCACTGCAGTTAGACTTTGAATAATGATATTTGGTGAAAAGACAAGTTGTTTACCAGCAGACTTTAGGGTATAACATAAATTTTGAGTCCAGTGATTTACTCTGTTCTAAATAGAGGTTAATGTTAGCTGAGGAAGAGCTATGTCTTGTTTTAGGAACGTGGGAATTGCAAAAGGCCCTTCAACAATCAATTCTACCCTGATTCTTTCCCCTGCTTCAGCCTTAAATAGAATGTTCAAACATAAAGTGCCTTCAGCTACCAAGCAGGTCAACTGAAAAGGTTTATCCTATGGGTATAAAAGCAGACTAAAAAAATCAAGACAAGATAAAATACCTGAAATCATATAACAATGTAATGCAACCAAAGAACAGCTTGCTGGCTATTGTGGTTACCAGAGAGAAACAAGAAACATTCAGTGGTCCACACCTTCATTTTCTTTTTAAAGATTTATTTACCTATGCATACAAGAACTGGGGTATAGGCCAGAGGTGTGGGGGAGTGAGAGGATTCACCAGAGACAGATCGAGGAGCAGAACAGGCAGACTGACTGAAATACACTGCTGAGGGGAGCAGTGGGTGAGACAGGAGAAGTCTGCTGTGCCATGTGGGAAGCTCCCTGGCCAGGGATCAAACTTGTGCTGCAGTGGCTGCCATAGCTTCATAGGCTGAGACTTTATCCCTAGAGAGGCCCCAGTCTACACCTTCAATTTGGTGTTCCTATAACCTACTTCAGCTCCCACAAGGCTACTTTCTGTAACAAAGTGGCCATCAATCCTCTCCACAATTCTTCTACCAGAAAGTCCAGAGGTGGTGACACTTGGAGGAGATAGGGAAAATCCTACACAAGGTGGTGAATTTATATTCTGATGCTGCGTCTATTAGTTAATCTCTCAATTGCTGGGGGACTCTAAGACTACTCTTTTTGGGAACCTGAACCCCTAAACCAAAGCTATAAGAACTGCCTTATTTGCTTACCAGTTTATCTCCTAATTTAATTGAAGCTCTCAGGTCTTAAATATAAAGTAAGATGATACACCTAGATTGTAATGCAGGATTTGAATTTAAGTGCAAATACCATGTTTGACAAGTAAGCCCATGATTGGTTTGTAAATATTGTTAGAGAGTTTGCAGGGAGTTATTGGTGCCAGTAGCCTAGCTACTGAGTTCCTGGCAACTCTCACGAAAAGTCTAACTCCACTCAACTTGCTGCAGGGACAGAGGACACAACTGGCCTCTCCATGACAATCATGGCAACAGGACATCTTGCTCTATATGTCACTGCTGTTGCAGCACCAACATACCCTTCTCTGAAGGGGTCCTCCCCTACCAGAGGACCCAGTTTCTCTGGAACTTGCTGGAACCCTCCCCCCTTTTAATCAAGCAGTGTGTTTGGACCTAAATATGAAGCTGAAATCCTTCCTACCCTACTTGGATTATGGAGCTTACAGTTTCTTCCTCTTTCTTCCTCACTGAACCAGGCAGAACTCAGAGACAGTATTAAAGCTTGTTTTTTGCTCTACCGGTGTGTTGTGAGTCTAGGTTATCTGTGCAAAGACTCAGTCAATAACCAGTATTCCTCCTTGGAATAACCAAATTAGGCAAAGTAGCAGCAGCAGTTCTCTGCCCACATGTGATTGTACAGGTGCCTCTTTTTTCCTTTTTCTAATAAGCCTGTTCTTTTAAAATGTAAATAAGTAAATAACCAAATTAGTACAACTCTCCTACGTCTCGGTTTCCTTATCTGTCAAAAGATCTGACAATGCTTACCGCTCAAGGAGGTTATAAATAGCAAATGAGAAAAAGGGAGAAGGGTGCTTGGTGCACAGGCTGAGTCTCCAAATATGCTTTGCAAGATGTAGACTGGCCATTGTCCATCTCACACCCACCACCTTAGTTTAGAATCCCAAGGAAACTGGTAGAGTTTCTCTAGAAGTTCAGGGACACTAATTTAAAGCAACAAAAGTCCAGGAGACTGCAGAATGATCCTGAAAATCTGTGGACACTTGGGTTAATAGGTTTTAAGATATCAGTTGTATCTCAAGACAATTCCAGAAAGTCCTGGAAGAACCGAACTAAAAGTTTCCAGATATTTTATGACAATAAAGAGAAAAAAATATTGTTTGGCATGAGTATGTGCAAGCATTTATGTATCCATGTGTATAAATAAATGAATATTGAAGACTGGAGAGAGTGATAGTGAATAAGACTAGTATGGGAAATTTTAAGTTATGAAATATTTATTTTTGTCAACCCTTAGAAAAATGAACATTTGGATATCTTATTTGTTTTTATTTTTTTACACTTAAAAATTACAGTTTTATTAGGAAAAAGAGAAAGGAAAAAAGGAGAGGCACCTGCACAGTCACAGGTGGCTAGGAGAGCTGCACATGTTAGGATATTTTAGAAGGGACACACTGGATGGAAAAAGGGAAAAATTGCTTTTATCTAATAATGTTCCTAAAAAACAAAAATAGACTTGAGGAGGTGGGCAAGAGGGAGGAGAGTGGTTAATCAAAGAAACAACCAACCAACCAAGCAGACTGAGCACTTCTTGGATGACCTGCCATTCCTCAAAACACTGAGCTGGGACACATCAGGTCTAAGGGGTGAAAACAGGAGGAGCTTGCTGATGTGAGGCTGTCCCAGGTACAGGAAGGGGCCAATCTGTGGCTCTCCATCCTCCTTCCCAACCATCCAATCTTTCTAGTTCCTCACAAAGGAAGTTTATCATGTGCTTATGACCATACATCTTTGATTAATTTCCATTTTAAAAAAATTCATTTTTAAGCAACTGACTTTTTCCTTCTTTTCTTTCCTAGATCACCTCCCATGTATTAAAAACTTTAACTTGACAAGGAGACAAACTGCAATAGTGAGGAGAGACATGGTCTTATAAGAAAGATTAGAAATGATCACCAAGATTATCTCATTTTGGAGATAAACAGGAATGAATGTCTGGAATGAAGAATGCCAACGATAAAATGCATTTCAACTTAAAATCTTTCATAAATGTGAAAACAATTATGCTTACTAAGGAATAGGATGGAAATAAGAAGATGTACTGCTTTCAGATGCTTTTATGTGATCCTGTAAATTCAAAAACATTTTCTTTTCCCAAACAAAAATGTAAGGGTCTTTTGCCAAGAACAGAGACTTCAACTCTTCAAGATTCTTTTCTTTAAACCCTTTTCCTTCTCAAATTCCACCATCTGGAAATGAATTTTGTTTTTATAACATTCTCTTTGAAGAGTTCAAATTACTAAGACATTTTGGGGCTAGCTGAATCACCAGACTTCTTGAAAATACCTTTGAAATGTGGGCGTGGTTTCCTCCTTGGGTGTTCTGCAGCTGTGTCCTTGACAGCATCTTCCTTAGAACACCATTTACTCTCACTGCTGGAACAAGGCAAAGATTCCCAATGCAGACCCCCAGGTCTAGTCTCCCCTTTAAATTCCACTGCCTACCACCATTTTCATTAGAAGTCAGCATTTCCAAATTCTCACATGCTAATTATTTTTCCCTCTCCTGCCCAATTTCCTTATCTTTGCCTAGGAATCCAACATATTCCTAGAATCCCAGCTAAGAATCCTTAATTGTTGGACTCACAGAAACATGGCATTGCTCCTCGCTTTCTCATCTACAGATATGTGACAGAGGCAAGTTACCAACCTCTGTGTCAGTCTTCTCCTCTGTCAAATAACAAGCTATTCCAGTAGGCTTTTATGTCAGGTCTAAAGCTCTCTGGCTTCCACTGAGCTCCCTAATCTGGTTTGGATGTTCCAGATGCCCTTAAGGTATTAGTGCCTAACCATGCAGTCAGGATGAACTGTGCTTACTGCTGCTTGGGGGCTTTCTTATTCTGTTCCCCAGTTACCTAAGTCCTCTTTCCAAAGGATTTCTTCCAGAAAGTTTTCACTCAACTAACCTGAAATCCAAGGATTCTCCTTTCCACAAGTTCCTTCTGTACAATATGCCCGATACCATTTGTGCCTACTCTTACTAGCCTAGTTTATATTCTTTACATAAGTACAATGCTGAGTCTCTAGAACATACCAAATAAACCTGTGTTGATATAATCAGTTAAGAGAATCTGAAACCATGAGTAGCCTTAGATCATTGGCTTAGGAATGGCAAATTAGTGGCCCAGATGTTGTTAAGGCAACCTCCTGGATTCTAGGCATCACTAATTTTTTCAGAATGTATCCACCTCAGATTCCCTTTCAACATTGCACATGGAAAATCAACCAAGAAAGAGAAGTTGTAAGAGGACTGATTTGACATCTTTATATAATCACTTCTTTTTTAGATGAGATAAATAATGTCCACATGGTTGTTGTCTTATCCCATGCACAACAGCTTAAAATGCAAAATGGCAGGGCCAAGACTAAAGCCTACCCCTCCTTTTTTCCTGTTCAGTGCTCTTTCAATTTACTAATGTCAAGGAAAAGAAATACCTCGTTACTCAGCTACTCATAAAACATTAAAAACTGTTGAGTACAATGCAGAGATGAAATAAACTTTTATCTCACTTTTTTTGCTATATATATGTATATATACATATGCATGTATGTATACACACATATACATATATGTATGTATACAAATATACATATATGTATATATGTATATGTATATACATATATGCTGTATATATGTATATACACATCATTTAATGACAAGACAATCAGTCACGGCATAGAAGATTTTTGCTCAAAATCAAGTAAATTCTAGTAACTAGTCACACCCAAATGGATCTCTGCAAGAAGTCCAACTTGAGATCATCTCGATTGGCTTTGAATGCAGAAGAGAGTTCACTGGACTGAGAGTGTGAGGCAGGACCTGGATGTCCTGGGCTCCTGAGCACCCTCAGTGACAGTGCCCGCGCTATTCTGTTTTGCAAAGATAAAAGATGTCGCTCAGATTTGGGGCACAAGCCTACTGAAAAATTACTGACCCTTTCAAACTATTTAAGTTAAATAATTTAAATGTAACTAACACTTTAAGTTAAATACTAACTCAAACTATTTAGAAAACCACAAAGGCGTAAGATTATCAAGCTTCTTTATTGATAGAATTAATGATAGAGAATGTATGAAAGCATAACTTTAGGATTTCATTTAGCAACTCAAGACTTCTGATGACTTGGTTTGAGATAGAAAGGTCTGACACCAAGTTATTCCTAATACAATTTATTTCTGTTATCAGAGTAGAACATATTAAGTAAAAGTTTTAAAAGCAGTGGAAGTAAAAAATAAACCATTTGAAAAAAACCCATAGTCTCTTCATTTAAATAAAACCTTATTGATATTTGGTTATAATTGTCACTTTATACTACCTCAGTTTGACTTTTTCACTTAATCTCAGTTTATGCATTGTTTTATTTCACACTGTTAAAATATCATTTAACAGTGTCAAAAGATGTGTGATAGACTCTTCTGTGATTCATGAGTCTGAAGCACAAATACAGAAAATAAATATCTTCCATTTCTCACTCCAACAAAACAGAGCTCTAACTGACTCATAGAAAAGGCCACTATTAACACATTTTGAAATGTCATTTTTTAACCAGTTTTCAGGGTTTTACAATAAATTAAAAGAAACTGCCTTTCCTTACAAGGATTTAGAAAATTAATACAACACGGGCCAAGAAGTAGAGATTTTAGATCTTCCTGAAAGTACTACGTGGTACATAGAGGATCCAAGAATCAGGGAGGCCCAAGTTTAGAGTGAACTGAAGGATTCATTTAAAATAGATTCAGGAGGGTAATCTGGGTCAGCCAATTCACATCTGGCCAAGACTGCTGGGGACTGAATGTCATTACCATCTGACATGTTCAGTGCCCTGAAAAAAAGAATTGGCCTCATTCCAGTTTCAAGGGAACAGGTGTACACATCACCAAAGGAAAGGAAGAGGGAAAATCTACTGTTATAGTTGGCACTAATTAACATCTCTGCTGGCAGGCTCAGGGGAAAGGCCCAGAGTTCCATGGTTGTGGAAGGGGCTGATTTGTTCTGGGACAGATGGGGATACACTAATGAGCCCTTGGGAAACCACAATTCTCAAATAAATGCCCACAGCCCTGAGCCTCCACACCCAGCACCTCCTGAGTGGATGCATGCTATGGATGGTCCTCGAACCCTTTGGAGCCCTTGAACCCTTTGGAAAACCCAAAAAGAAAATGGTCTTGAGTAACACCTTTGGTAACTATTTAAAAAAAATGTTAAGTTGCATTTCCAGTTTAAATCCTGACTTTTCCATGAAATTCTCCCTCTCTCTGATCAGATCTCTTTTCTTATACTGTATCTATATTACCCAGTAGGCATTTTGTCTAGCAGTGTTGATTAAATGATTTTATAGTTTGTCACATCCAAAGTACCCTGGGATGTTGGCCTAGAAGAATTGTCCTCTTTTTACATTATAAGGACACCTAAGTGACTCTAGAACCTTTCTTCTTCCACTTCTATCCCAGAAAGGTTTGAGAGTCCCTCTTGACTGCCTGATGTATGAAACCTAGGTCCTCGGCCTAGTTGACATTCAAGGTCATAGCCAACACCCTACCCACCACAATCCTTACTCCTCTCCATTCTAATCTTACCTTATTCTCCAACCTCATCTTTGCCTGTCCAATCAACCAACTTATCTTCTTTCACTATACTTGGCAATTCTGTTCTCTGTTCCTTTGAACAAACTATTGCCTAAACCCTTTCTCTCAACCAATCCATTGCCATAGCCCATCTCTTCCAATATTTTGCTTGGAACAATCTACTTAGAAGAAGCCTTTTGAGACCAGCCATGCCTTGGGCATATTCACTGCTGCAACATATACTTTCTGATTTGTGTTATGTCTCTGAACACCAGGTAGAGTCTTCAAGGATAAGACATTGACAGTCAATGTCTTTCCCTACTATTGGCTAATACAATGCTCTGTGCACAAGGGATAGTCCACAGATGTCTGTGAACTGAAATGAATGTGATTTTCAAAATGTTCAATAATCATGTTAACACAGAAATGATTTTTCTTAAAGCTTAGTTTGTAGGTCTACTTTTCAAACACAATGATCTAATCATGGAGGTAAGTGCTAGAGAATTTTTGTGTGTCCCCACACTCCAAAGTCATATGTTGAAATCCTAGCCCCTAAGGTTACAGTATTAGGAGTTGGGGCCTTTAGGGGGTGATCAAGGCATGAGAGCTCTGCACATGAGTGGGATTAGTGCCTTGTGAGAGATGCCCGACAGAGATTGCCTCACCCCGTCCTCTAAGTGAGGACACAGAGGAAAGACAGTAATCTAGGAATCAGAAAATAGGCCCTCACCAGGCACACATTTGACTGGCACCATGATCTTGGACTTCCCAGTCTTTAGAACTATGAGACATAAATGTATATTTTCTCTAAGCTACCCATTTTATAGTTTTTGTTATAGTAGCCCAAAGAGACTAAGATATTAAGTAAATGAAGTAAAAAGACCGATTGGCCAGCACATCTTTAAGCCTCTGGCACTGCTATTCTTACTGCTTCTTCACCAGTTATATAACAGGAACCACCACTGATGAGTGAGAATTCTTTGCTAAGCACCATGCAAACCCTATGTCATTTAACCCTAAGAGATAGAAGTTGTCCGTTTTTTTATTACTATTTTTTTTGTTTGCAGAGGGAAAAACTAGGACCTATCTAAGTTAAGCAATTTGCTCAAAAACACTTGTGAAATGGAAAGTCAGCTTCTTAAATCAGACCTCTGATTTAAATGATAGTGGGCACGGAAGAAAGAGGAAGGGTAGGAAGAAGGAAAGTAAGAGCAAAAGGAAAATCATTTGGTTACATTTTGCAGAGTGCCATCCAGTCAAGTCCCCTGCACAGCTGTGGTGGCTGCAGTGGTGTGGCCCAGACCCCTCCATGCTAGCGACACCACCTCCCCAAACCAGGAAGGCTGGCTGCTAATTGCTCACCCCGAGCCCCAACTTGGGAACTGCTGTGTCACCCAAGTTATAGCCCCACACAAGGCTCACAGGAAGCAGGGGTGAAAAAGCCCAAGCAGCTCGCCTCACCTTCAGATACCTTGGAAGGGCCGCCCCAGCCTCGGTGCTCCCTTGGCATCCCAGCTCCTCTTACAATTTCCCAGCTCAACTTCTCCAACTGCCCTATTCTGCCTTCCTTTTCTTCTTCCCTCCCTTACATTGCTGTTCCAGAGAGTGCTCCCTACAAAATCTTCTGCAGGCAAATCTCTGCTTCTGAGCCTGGGAACATGTTTGAAAACACTAAGAGCACGAAAGCAGAAATCAGGTCCTCCGCCTGTGCTCTAATCTATTCCCAGGACAGAGATATGGGAGAGACACATCCAAATCTCCCCTCGTGTTAGCCCTGGAAAACCTGGGGAACAGAGTGTGGGCTGGACCCTCCACCCCATGCATCCCCTCTCTGGCTAGTAGCAGTACTTGACCCCTCCTCCAACAAGCATTAGAATCTGACACTCTCTCCATTTTTGTCCCTCTTTCTTATCAAGCCTCTGCTTTTTTTTTTTTTTTTTTTTTTTTTTTAAA
>PVIJ01004034.1:0-123950 GCA_004024925.1 Scalopus aquaticus | reverse complement strand
GGGAATGCAAAATGTAAAAGACATAAATAACAATAAAAATATATATTATAAAAAAAAAAAAAGAACTGGCATTCAAATTAAGTTCAAGGCATCAAGATTACTCACAGGGATGATTACATAACCATCAAAAAGTTGTGTATCCTACTTTATTGTTAACAAAGCACTTCAGAGTATTTGAGGATTGAGTTTAAAATATTAATTCACTGCTCATACAGATTATACTTAAATAATAACATATATGCCTTTAAATGAACAGTATCTATATGAACTGCTTACATCTGAAAATGAACTAAGTTAGCTGTTTAAGAAAAATTACTGCTTTATATTAGAAAGTAAAAGTTCACCTTTAATGTTTCCTCATAAAAAATAACCTGTATAAACTACACAATATATTGAAGTCAATTCACTAGTCTCATTAAAACTCAAACACAAGTTTTTATATTGAGATTTAGAATTAAAGTAATGAATATGGAGACTAGATAACATCTCACAACATAATAGACTCTTACAATGTAACAGAATCAACTTAAAACAACTTAGTGAAGTTAATTCTAAGTTTCAAAGTTATACAGATGACAAATATTAGGTGATTTTGAACTTAGCAATGTTATCCACACAGAAAGAGTTTGTACATATTATGAAATAGTCATTTCAAGTAATTTAACAAACTATACTAGTGAGAATACTCTTTAAAGATGAGTAATTAGTGCCTGTAAAAGAGCACAGCTGGACTGATTATTCCTGACAGATTCATAATATATCCAATTCTATTCTCAAATTATAAAGACTTTAATATAGACTAGTAAAACACACAGGTTACAAAGACTCCATAAATTTTAACTTCATGGTAAAATATTAAGATGTAGTTATCTTAGTAATAAATTATCTTAGTAATAAATATAAGCTACTGGCTTAAACAACAATTTATATATATAAAATTCAAAGTCATAAGAATCTAAACATTTAATGATAGCTTTTTTTAAATACAGATAACTACAAGTTTACTAATTCAGGGTAAACACAGCCAATAACTTTGTGTACCATAAAAATGGCAAATTTGTGACTTTTCTTCCCTATTAAAACCAGTAATTTTTTAAAGTATGATTTTATGCCCTTAACATATACACAAGCTTTAGATATAAATTATAAAACCTGATTGAAGAGCTAAATCATAGTCATGTTTTATTTAGTAAAGCCATTTACAAAACTGTAGCACTTGTTCTTGCAGCCTCTTTAATTCTCATTTAGCTACTGCATTATTGCTACCAAAGTTGCTGTAATGCAAGTTTCTGCTCCAGGTGTCATACTTTGTTCCATTCACTAAATCCTGAGGTAATCTTCAATGACAAGTTGAACTCAGATTGTTCTTAATCTAAATAAAGTCAACCTTCTACAAACTCCATTCTGGCTAGAACCTTAGTGTACTTTGAAAACTTTTTTTGAAAATACGAATTGAGGTGAGATGTTAAAGTCAGGTACTCATCAATACTTACACCTCAAATCTTACTTTCTATCAAACAGCCTATGTATGGCAAGCTTTCTGTTGCATGTGAATGTATCAGGTTATCATAGCAACTAAATCAACAAAGAGCTTAAGGAACATCTGCTTCTGGATCATTAAACATCAGTCAACAAATTGGAATTTAAGGATATGCTGTTTCCAAATACATTTCCTGGTTTATCTATTTTTGCGTTTTGGTCTTGGAGTATGTTAGTGTATTTATAACTCACAAATACTACATGTAGATTAGATATAAGGAGGGAGACAGTATCAATATGTAAACAATTTAACATCATAGATTTAGAAATGATAACCCATTAATGCTGTAACTGTGAAACTGACTCTAGTAGACAAGTCAAGAAAGACAACCTTGGTCTCATTAAAATAATTTATCACCAGCATTACATATACATTAAATAAACATGAATATAAAATATGCAAATGAGGGGGCCTCCCTGGTGGCAGAAGGGGTTAAATCTCTGCACTATCAAGCTATCACCAGCCACTGCAGCATGAATTCAATCCCTGGTCAGACAGCTGGCCCATATGGCACAGCAGACCTCTCCTGTTTTGCTGCTGCTCCCCTCAGCAGTGTATTTCAGTAGATCCACCTGTTCTGCTCCCCACTCTGTCTCTGGTGAATCCACTCACCTGCCCACACCTCTGGCCTATACCCCAGTTCTTGTATGCATAAATAAAAAAAAAATAAAGATAAAATCTTTAAAATATGCAAATGAGTTTTAAAATTTTTTACTGAGACATAATCCATATACCATAGTATTTACTCTAGAAAACAAGAGTGCAATTCAGTGGTTTTAGTAGACACACACAAGATGTATAACCATCACCAGAGTAAATTTTATAACGTTTAGCATTCAAAGAAAAAAAAATACTACTCAGCGTAAGTTTTTCAGGTTCACCCAAGGTGTAGCATATAATGAAAAACTCCGTACCAGTTTATGGCCAAATAATATTCCATTCTAAGGACAAATTACATTTTGTTTACCAACTTTCTGCTAATGAACATCTGGATTAAATCCAACCTTTGGCTATTATGAATAATGCTGTTTAAGTTTTTACAAGGACGTATTTTATTTCTCTTGAGCATATATACACCTAGAACTGCAGGGTCATGTTAGTGATATATTTAACTGCCGGAGGATCTGCCAAACTTTTCTAGAGTAGATTCACCAGTTTACATTCCCATCAGCAGTGTATGTGGGATCCAATTTTTCCACATTTTGCTAGTATTTACAAACTCTGCCCACGTTTTAATTGGGTTATGTATCTTTTTATTGTTGAATTATATGTATATTCTGAATACAAGCTCCTTATCAGCTATGTGATTTGCAAATATTTTATTTTTGGGTTGTCTTTCAATTTCTTGATAGATCTGAAACAAAAGTTTTCAGTCTTGATGAAGTAAATTTATATGCCACTTTTCTTCTTCTACTTGTATTTTTGGTATCTTATATAGGAAACCACTGCCTAATCCAAAACCACAAAGATATACTCTAATGTTTTATTTTAAGAGTTTTATAGTTCAGCTCTTCTTTTAGGTCTTTTGTTTATTTTGGGTGTTTTTGCATACTGCACGAAGTAGGGGTCCAATTCCCTATTTTGCACACGGATATCCAGTTGTCTCAACACCATTAGCTGAAGAATTTTCCGCCATTGAATCATCTAGGCATCCTTGTCAACTAACAATAAATATAAGGGTTTGGTTCTGGGTCCCTTGCATTTCCAATGAATTTTAGGGTCTACTCGATTTCTACAAATAATTCAGCTGGGATTTTTGGCAGGTAATGTTTAATTGGCACAATTTAGAGAGTACTGCCATCTTAATATATTAAGTCTTCTGATGTAAGATCATGGGAAATATTTTCATTTACTTAAATCTTTCTTACAATGGTGTTGCAGTTTTTAGTGTACAAGTCTCATGCTTCTTTTGTTAAATTTCTTCCTATTTTGTTATTTTCAGATACTGCTATAAGTGAAAGGTTTTCTTAACTTCATTTTCAGATTGTTCATTGTTAGTACAGAAATAATTATCTTTTCTGTATTGAACCTGTAACCTACAACTTTGCTAAACTCATTAGTTCCATTATTTTTATAGTGAATTAAGATTTTTTTTACATGATCATATCATCTACAAATAGAGATCATTTTATTCCTTTTCCAATCTGGGTGTCTTTAATTCTTTGTTCAATGCCCTGGCTTGAACTTTCAATGTAATGCTGTAATGAGAGTAAGAGATCCATGTCCTATTCTTGATCTTAGGAGAAACACTTTCAGTTTTCACTTATTAGTATATTATGCATTTTTATAGATGCCCTTTATTATGAGGATGAGGAAGTTCTCTTCTGCTTTTTTTTTTTTTTAAACCACGAAGCAGCTTTTTTTGAGTTTACTAGATGACCATGAGGTTTTTGTCCCTTTTTTACTACATGGTCTAGAGCACAATGGCTTTATGTATAGTGAATCCATTTTGGATTGTTAAGTCCATTTAGTTGTGGTATATAATCAATTTTATATGTTACTGGATTTGGTGTGTTAGTATTTTGTTGTGGCTATATTTATAAGATATACTGGTTTGTAGTTTGACTATGGTAGTGTTGTCTGGTTTAGGTTAGGTGCCAATTTTTTTTAAACATTTGGTGGAATTAATTTATCAGTGAAGCTATCTGGATTTAGGCTTTCTTTTGTGGTGTTATTTTAGTGTTGCTGTTTTCTTGATAACAAGTCTAAGCTCTTTCCCTACTAGCTCTATACCAATTTTATACTTTTAAGTTAGTTTTGGTTTTTAAGTTTATGTTTTGCTAAGCATATTTCTAGTTTATTTCTTGCATATAATTGTTCATAGTATTTCTCAATAAATAAGCCTTTTTATTTCCATAAGATCTGTAGTAATGTTTCTGCTTTTATTCTTGATATCTGTAAACTTAGTCTTCTTGATCAGTGAACCTAAAGGTTTGGCAATTTGCGATCTCCTCAAAGAATTAACTTTTGTTATTTTTTCTAGTCTTGATTTCATTTATTCTCATTCTATACCATTTCCTTTCTTTTGCTTGCTTTGCTTTTTTTCCTGACTAAAGATAGGTTAGATCACTGATTTGTGCTTATTTTTTTTAACGCAGGATTTTAAAGTTATAAAATTTCATTTTCTAAGCACTGTTTTAGCTGTATCTCATAAATTCTTTCTTTTTTTTCCATTGAGGTAACATTGATTTACAATACTGTATATAACTTAGGCGTATAGGTTCCAGTCTCTTCAGATGTGTTATCACACTGTATCCCATAAATTTTGGTATGCTGTATTTTTATGTTCATTTATCCAAAAGTATTTTCTATTTTCCTTGTGATTTCTTCTTTGGTCCACTGATTATCTAGGAATACAATGCTTAATTTACATATATTTGTGAATTTTGCTGTTTCTTTTATTGATTTCTAATTTCATTTTTGTTGGAATATTAAGATTTGCCTCACAGCATAATAATCTATTGCAGACAATGATCATGAACACCTGAGACTGTATAGTCTGATATTGGGTATTATTATTCTATTAGCTTTGGTAGGTTTACAGTGTTTTCAAGTCTTCTATATCCCCGTTGCTCTCCAGTTCTATTCATAATTAAAGGTGGAGTACTGAAATCTACAATTATTATCGTAATAATTATCTTATTTCTCTCTTCATTCAGTCAAGTTTTTACTTGTATTTGAGGGTTCTGCTGTCAGGTGCAGACCCTTTTATCTTAGTAGAGAGAGTACAAAGATTATAGGTTATGGGCCTCCCTGTACAAAGATTATAGGTTATGGCAGTTAAACGCTGCGCTGTGGAGCTGTCGGCAGCAGGCAATGCAAGTTCGACGCATGGCTGGGGAGATTCCCACATGGCGTGGCAGACCTCTTCTGCCTCGCACGCTGCTCCCCTCAGCAGTGTATTTCCTTCGATTTGCCTGTTTTGCTCCCCACTGTTTCTGGTGAACCCTCTTGCCGCCCCGTGCCTCTGGCCTGTACCCCAGCTTGTACGCATAAATAAATATATCTTAAAAAAAAAAGATTATAGGTTATTTTGAGCAGATGTGGCTATCCAAGGAAGTGCTTTCCTGAGCTGCAGTCAGAATGGTAACAAGTGAAATTTACTAGATTTATCTATAGTCAGTAATGTGATCTTCTTACTACTTCTGCCATTCCTGGACCCAAAGTGCTCCATGACTTCCACAAATATTCATGCTCTCTTTCATCTGGCCAAAGACCACATGGTTGCCATTTAATCATGCAGTCTTGGCAGTGCAGACGAAAAACTGGGAACCATTTGTGCCACTGACAAGATATCTGGACTCGTAAGCTTCAGGATGAAATTCTCATCATCAAATTATTCCCCAGTTGGACTTGCTGCCAGTACCAATATGGCATGAGTTATTCCTGGCACATACATCCTGGAATAATTCTGTAAAAGTAGGAATCTTTATAACTAAATCCTTTCTCCCCAGTGCTCAGAGCACAAACATTTCCTGCTGTCTTTGGAACTTTGCCTGCAAACAGCTCGAAGGAGACATGGCCCAAGGGTTTACTCTTGACAGCAATCAGAGATCATGGTGGGGTTCACCACAGTTGCACTGCCCATTCCTATAAGCCATTTCTGAAATTAGTATCAACTAAATCAATAGCTATCTAGAACTAAGTGTTTTCAAATTTTGAATTTAAACTCAACTTTTCTTATTCCAAAGTGATTGAGATGGTATCAGAAGACCCAGATTCTAGTGTCCACTCAGTCATTCATTGTACACTGGATAAGCTATTTAGTTTTTCCACATGAATTGGATTTCAAATATATTCTTTGAAATTTTGTAATCTCATCTCTTATTTTTTTTACTAAAGAAATTATTAGGTTTTACACCTTCCAAATCCCACAGTTGGTGTTCTCTAGAGTCTCATTACTTTATACCTGGCGGGGGTAGATAACCCATTCAATTCTTTTTCTGGTGTCTTCCCACCCCATTCCGCTTAACTATGTAGTTAAGTAATTTTCCTCCAGGGTTATTCTCATTATTTCATTGATCTATTTGGAAATCTTATTGACTGTCTATTGCTTATTATCTTAAATCAAAAACATTTAAAACTATCCACCAACTACCCTATCTATAATGTCTAGGCCTTTATCTTTCACTTCATATATACAGAAAAGTAGAGAGTACCGTATCCATCACTTTCCAGAATCAATCTGCTTATAATGTTGCCAAATTTGCTTCAGATGCTCTTCTGAAAAAGAAATGTTTACAGATCAATCTTTTTCTGAACTTGGAGTGTATCTTTCTCATCCTTGTGTTAATAATATTCTTAATATGCATGTGTGTATACATCCACTTTATATGCAACATGTATTATTGTTTTGTGAGTCATTTGTTTATATCAGTGGCATCAATCTTATATACCCCTTGCTAATTTATTTTACATATACCCCTTGCTAATTTATTTTACTAATATTGTACTTTTGAGATTTTTCTATAGTACAGGTCCAGACAATGAAATACTGGCATACAATATTATTATATTCTGTTGTATGAATACTCTAAAGTGTATTAATTTTTCTCTGCTACTGATGTTTATACTGTTCCCAATTTTTAACTACAAAACAACAAAATGAATACTCTTAAACATTTTCCCTCATATACATGCATAAAGTGTTCTGTAGCATGAATATCTCGAAATGAGTTTGTTAGATTTTAGGTATGCACATTTTAAAACTTCATTAAATACTGCCAAACCATCCCAAAATAGCTGTCAGCAGTGAATGAATCAATGAATGTCCATAGCCACCTTAAATTTACTGTCATATTTCTTAGTATTTATATCCTCACTGAGGTTTTAATTTGTATTTCCCTCATTCAAAACATAACTCCAATATCCTTTCTTCTCCCAAACCTTTACTCAGTCTCATGCATTACACCCAAAAGAATAGGTTACTTTATATACAAGCACTTTTTGGCCAACTTTACAGCTAACACTACGTTCTTTCTTTATACAATAATCACTCAGTATGCCAATTAAATTTATCAGCTCTTTGAGTTTTAAGATGTTAGTTTCAAGGTTTTATATATGCATAAAATAATGATTTATAATGTTCACAGATACCTATCAGACACGAGAATTGATGTTAACTAGTTAATATGATACTAAATTTACTGAGGCATTGCTCAAAAGGAAGGAATATTGATAATTTAGAGCCATGCTAAAACACTGGAAAAATACATTTCAAGTGTAGTCAAGTATTTCCAAGGCAACGTCTGGCCCTTACTCAAATACTGGTTTATAATGTGGTGTGTGTATTGGGTGAGAATACTTCTCATACACTTATCTTTATGGGCAGAAATTATATCTTTTACTTAGTTTTCTTATACAGCTTAACATTAGTGGTTACCTTAGCAAATGTTTATGAAGTTAAATTGTATTTCAGTGTAAAAAAAAAGCGTTGAGAACTAATCACTGTACCTAACCAATTTTAAATCTAATGATTTACTTGTGATATAATTCTGATTCCTAACTACCTATGTGGAACAAGCAAAAAGAAGATATTTAGGACACAATTTAAAATACTGAAGAAAATATCAATGGTGGGAAAAATATTTTTTCTCATTACGTTTTGAGGGAGAAAATAAGAAAAACATGAATTAATACTACTTTAAAACAGGGATTACCACAAAACAAGTGTGAGTGGGTTAATTTTGAACTCATCAAAACCAGTTATTTTCAAAATCATGTCATTAAAAATGATTAACTCTCACATGTCCCTCACCAAAAAACTTAAACCAAAATCAAAAAACCTCTCCCAAATGCAGGGAATATTGTTCCTTTACTTTTTAAAATTTGTTTCTGTTCACATAGAAGGTCTGTAAATGTTCTCTCTAAAAGTCAAAGAGTATATACATCTACCATGATAGGTGGATGTCCATGAAAAAGATGGATAATTTGAAATGTTGATTTCACTGTAGAGCAACCAATATGTAGCACTTGTGAGAGTCTAAACTGGTATAGCTTCTTTGGAAACCTTTTATATCAACAGTGGGTATAAAAGGGAAAAATCAATCTCATCTTAGAGAAAGGCAGCAGTTAATTTTATTTTTTAACTGGGCTATACAGCAATGATATGTGTACTTCTCCAATGTATGTTGGTCTTTAAATAAAAACATTCTTGAAATTTTAAACAGTTCTGATAAAGCTAAATGTTTTCTTTCTCTTGCTAGCCAATCGTCTGTCCTGAGAAGAGTTACTGTAAATAAACAGTGTGTATCTACCCAGAGATTTCTTTTCCTGCAAAAATGTGTACATCTGGAATTACATGAGGCTTTTTTTTTTCGATTGCTCAGGTTTTATAGAAATGTATTGAAAATATATTCAAAAGATTTAAAAAATCTACTACAAAGGGTGTGTAATAAAATGTAAACTTCTTTTTCTGAGATCAGTGTATTTATAATTTTTTGTCACGTTTTTATGAGTGTGGAAAAGGCATTTTTAAATCACACAAATGCCTTATTTCAGGAATCTGAATACTAAGCATTCTACTGGTGGTTAAGAAGATACACAATAGTACTCTGAATATATAATCACTATAGTACTGTGCAACAGTGAGATCATTACTGACTTAAAAAGGCCCTAATCTGTAGTATCTTGGTGTGCGCAACATGAATATAACCCTGAAAATTTTTTATTAGCTCTTGTTCTGAAGATATTTCATATAATTCATTTTATATGTTTCACTGTATAAATTTATCCAGTAGGACTGCAACAACATCCTAAATCAGCCTAGAATGATGTAATAGTGCATCGCATTGCATAATACCATCATGCACACATCATCCAGAGCTGATCGCATCATCTTCTGATGCAATGCAATACTACTGCCAAGTGGCTGCTGAAGTAAGTTGCTGTCAGCAGTGCACTATATAAAGCCCTGTCGCAAAGGTTGAGCACTGAAAAATATTTCAGACTTTGTGCGAGACAGTTTAAGCTATTGTGACATATCTGTTATTATTTTATCCATTTAGGCACAATACAGAACAGTAATGCCTCAAAAGTACATTAATAGCGTGGACAATTTCTGCTCTTATTTGTGGGGAAGTGACATTTGCCAAGCAGAAAAGTATCAATTCTCAAGTGAAGAAGGCTTATCATCTTTACTTTGGATGCAAGGTTGGTGACCAAGACAAGCCTTGGATTGGACACAGCTTTCACAGTGGTTAAATGGCAAAAGACCATGCATGCCCTTTGCAGTCCCCATAGTGTGAAGAGAGCCAAGCAACCACATAAAAGACTGTTACTTCTGCTTGGTTCCTCCTCCTCCCGGTGGAATAACGAAGCAAAAGAAGTCGAGAATAGTCTATCCAAGCATTCCGTCTGCATTGAGACCAGTTCCACAAGGTGAGGGACTTCCTATTCCAGAACCTCCAGCAGAATATTCTCTTGATTCATCTGATGAGGACAAGGGTGAGCCGACCTGTTCTTCTCCTGTTCCATCAGCATGCAGTGATCCAGATTTTCACTGTGGTGCATCATCAACCCCACACAGACAAACACAGGAAGAACTCAATGACGTGGTTCGTGATTTGGACTTATCCCAGAACAAGGCAGAATTGCTAGGATCAAGACTCCAACAAGAGAATCTTCTAGAAGAAGATGTCACAATTACTTTATATCAAAAGCGCTACCAGCAGCTGGAGCCTTTCTTCAGAAAGGAAAGTGCTCTGGTATTCTGTTCTGATATTGAGGGCCTCATGAATGCCTTAGAAATCACTCATGACACACAAGAATGGAGACTACTTCTAGACTCCTTGAAACTGAGTCTTAAGGCTGTGCTTTTGCACAATGGAAATTGTCTTCCATCTATTCTATTCCTGAATAGCTATACAAGCGAAGAAATCTAAGAAGTAGTCTATGACTTGATTTTTTACAGGTATTAACCGTAGGCCTATTACTACTGGCATCATTTTGTGATGTAAACATCAACTTATTGCAGATTACCAAAAAAACTAGAGCCCAAATTAGAATTTGACTGTCATATTTGTGTTGCGCACATACAAATTGATAGGAAATGACTCATTTTATTTCTGTAACATGACTTTCGTAAAAATTTGTTGACCAGCGTAGTTTATTAATGAAAGAGATATGTTATTAATTAAAAAGGAAACTTCAACTTGTATTTCTACAAACACTGATGCAGTTTTTGACTAAAAATAGTTTTGGTTTTGATTAAGCTAATGTAAGAATACACAAAAGCTCTTGGGAAAAATCATCTTTGTAGGAATCATCCTTTGATTTTACGATTCCTCACTTAAGAAGTTTACAAACAGATTCACTTTAAATAATTTTCGGATCTCTAGAGATAATTTTCAGTTGGACATATTTTCTCTATTTACTCTGTGCTACTTATAAATTATTCTTTATTTTCTCCTCATTTCAGCACAAATTATATTTCTTAAAAAAAAAATCAACAATTTCTATAGGCTCCTAGGGCACAGGAGATGAATAAGTACAGTCAGTTTAGTAGAGTTAGAAATTATCCTAACTGTAGTATACCTAGTAGTTAATCGAATATCAATGTTTTTTAGATAAAAATCCCTCAAAATTCTATAACCATTATGCTTCATTCTTAAAGATGTTGGTCCTTTTATAATTTGATGATCCTGTCTTTCACATTAGGTTTAGCTATATATAATACATATATTTGTCTCACCAAAATACTATAAAATATTTATTATAACTTTATCATATTAGTGAAAGAGGAAGTGAGGTTGGTATAGGCAGTTCATCATGGTCAGGTTGCCCCAACTCAGTGAAAAACTGGATGCTCAGAAAACCAATAAAATCCTGGTGCAATGGCCAAAAGCTCATTCAGGGAAAAAAGAATAACCAAGAAAGAAGACCCAGTGGGCCTACAACCAATCAACAAGGGACACAACACTGAGGCACTTCAGCCCCTGCCCTCCCTCTATGCTCATATAAACTGCCTCTTTGTCCTCAGTGGCTACCCACTCAGGATCCCTCTCAATTCAGAAAGCTTTCCTGCTTTTATCTGACAGTAAATTTCTTGCTTTTCTGCCTTGACTTGGGTCTTGATGTTGAATTCTTTCCTTGCCAAAATATAAGAACAGAGCCCTTCTGGACTCCGGCCCGATTCATGAGGATTCCACAAACACAAAAGCATTTCAGACATTGCCAGTCTAAATGAATGATAAATATCTATTATAGATTCCCTAAAAGCAATACTAATAGCAATGACGTGAGGAGAGATTCCCTTTAGTATAATCCCTAAGTCAAAAGACCTACTATCAAATGTTTACTATATGAAACCAGGAAATATTGATGAGGCAATAATCTGGATTAATTAACTACAATTAATTTGATCTCACAAGGTAGAACAGAAATCATCCTATAATAGAGACCGAACAAAGTCAAGCAAGCGTATATAAAGTATGTTATCATAATTTTTAGTATCATGCATGTATGTGACACTTGCCTCTCCATCAGGAACTATCTTTTGGTTTGTTTCTTTACTCCAGGCACCAAGGTGAGCCACCAAGATGGTGTCCTATCTTCACAGGCAAGCTCTAACTTGGTCATACTTGGCAAACAAGTAAGTGGCTGAGTTGAAACAAAGAAATACTGCTAATTGTTACCTTTTTTTTTGTTCAGTGCCTTACTCTTACATTTTATGTATCCTTCATAACTATCTCTTCGTTTTTTTTAATGCATGGTTTAAAATATCTATTGATTTAAGTACTGACTGGTATATCTATAGTTTCTTCAGTCTTTTAAACATTTACTGAGTGCTTCAATTCAGATTCAGCAAACATTTACTTAACTCCTTCAGGATCATTTCACCCTTGTAAGTAGAGCTCCTCTAAGAAGTTGCCTCTACTTTATAAAGCAGCAAATATAATCAGAAGTTAAATAACTTATCCAAGGTAACCAAAATCAAATCTAAATCCATCAATGAAGTCCCAAGCTCCTAAAAACCTGCCCTCTAGACCCACTGACCTCACTTGATCCTTCAAAATACATCCTCACTCTAGTGCATTTATTCATAGTTCCTTTCTCTACATCCATCTATACAACTACTACTATATGCTAGCACTGGTGTCCTTTCAAGTAAAATTTCGCTAAGATAATCTCCTTTTGGGGGACAGGTAAGAAACAAGGGTATCATGGTGTTGTTTCAACTTATTGTCTCCCCCTTAGTAAACTGTAGCAACTACATCAACATACTATGATTAACTGCTTAATAGATTCTTTAATGTATCACACTACAGACAATTTGAAGCTTGAAGCAACAAGATAACTAAATATACTTTTAGACCCTCAAAGCAATGAATATCTGCCACTTTAGGAAAAATAAAAATTTTTAAAGACTTAATTTTGACCATAAAATATAAGCTAGTGAAATAAAGTTGCCGCTGACAGCTAGCTGAGCACATGTGAAAATTAAAACCAGTATACATTTTTCATGTCATGTTTATACAAAACAGAAAAATTCAGAACCCAAGTTAATCACTCTTGATTTTTCAATAGCAAAGTTAATGAAGTAGTTCCTTATGATTTGCAAGAAAGTTATAAATGTCCCTATAGATACCAAGATAGTGAAGTAACAAATGACTATTTTTTTCCTTAGTTTTCTAAGGAGGCAGAATGAGTAATGACTAGAAGCAAAATCTTTGCATGATCTTGTGAGTCTTTCTAGTATCATTTTGTCTCACCTGCAAAATAGGATTTGGGGGGGGGGGTGAGGAGTCATTAAAACTACAAAACTATATTTATAAAGTTATGGTTGGAGGAAAAGTTTCTCAGGAATTACGTATCTGCTTTGGGGAGAGGAGTGCCTACTGAGGAGAGGAGAAAGGGAAGGAACAGAAGATAAAATTTTATTATTATATAATATAAGCAGTCATTTAATCACATAATTAAGTCATGATTTCATACTGATTTGAATTAACGATTATTATAATTATTAAGGTGTAAGGTTAAACTCAGTAAAAAATACTCAGGGACTAGTATATTGTTTATCTAAATAAAAAGAAAACAACTTATGTAAAGGTACATACAAGAAATTTAAACACTGGTAAGTAAAATATTTTAGAAAGGACTTTATAAACAGTCTCATTTTTTCATCATCTTATGGAACCAAAATTCTTTTTATTATAAAATTTATTTTACTGTGATAACATTGGCTTACATTATTGTTGGTATTTTGGAAGTAGAAGATTCCCCTCCTCCTCACCCACCACTGTGGTGGTGATACCTGTGGTGCCATCAAAACACCTATAGTTCACTATAGTCCATTTTGCTCCCTTCCTCTTTGTTCTCACCCCTCCCCCACCTCCTTCCCCTCTGGATGCTACAGTTAGTCTTCAAGCTTGTTTATTTCTCACCCTTAGTTTGGTTTCTCTATATTCCATATATAAGTGACACCGTTTGGTATTTACCTTTCTCCTTCTGACTTATTTCACTTAGCATTATCCCTTCCAGCTCCATTCATGTTGCCACAAATGACATGAGTTTATCTATTCTGATCTCCAAGTAATACTTCATTGTGTATATACACCACATCTTCTTGATTTACTCATCTGTTCCCAGAAAACCATTTTGAACTGAAGCTTAAGACATATATAACAGGAACCCAGTATTGTGAAGTTTCATTTTGTTTTAAATTTTACATTCTTCTGAAATAACATGTGTACTAGATATAAGGAAATAACATTTCATTTTCCTTACCTGTTGCGTTCCATCTGCACTTACAATAGGAGCAGATAGAAGAGAAATATCACTACTTAAAATCTGAGTTGTATCCAGTAGTGGTGGATGTTCTGCCATTATCAATAAGACATTAATATATCAGATAATCTTCCAACTCTGAAAAACAAAAATATATAGCCATTGGGTGAATGTCCTTAAAAATCTAATAAAATATATTTAGGATTTGTCTCACTCTTTAACCTAAAGATATTCTTGTCAGAGCAAAATTTTTGTAATATGCTATTGACTACTTCTCTCTTGTCAACAGATAGGAAATATGTTTCTTACAACTTTAACTGTCTGTCAACATAGTAAATTAAGATATATTAAAGCAAATGTATCAGCAACTTCTATTTAAATTCCACGTCTGTCAATCTAGCCCTTCTTCCTGTGTACAGTATTTAACCAACAGTACTAGCCAGCTAAGATACAATAAGTAATGCAACTCTAACATGATTTTTTTTCTATGAGCACAGGTATTACAGCATGAATCCCCTTCATCACTCTATTAGTCTTTATGAATTACATAAGAACTATGACTTTTTTCCACTGACTGCTCAGACAGCAAAATGGTAGAAAAATTTTTTCAGGATTAGAATAAGAACCTTTAAGTTTTAAACTGTGACAATGGATTTATATAACTTTGGTTTTATAATTTTGAATAACACCTACTTTACAACAAATGATTTCAATGATAAAAGTACATTTAGAAGTCTTAATTACAGATACTTATCACTTACATAAAAACTAAAAGTTTTAATACAAACATTAGTCTACCATATATATAAGGTTACCCAACATAATATCAGCAAATTACATGGCAAGACAAGCACAACTAAGCACAATCATAAACTTCATCAACTCTATTCTAAAAGGCAAAATAAAAAACACTGCAGGATGTTAGCAGAATTCTACAATTCATTAGTGCCAAGATGTCTAACTCCCGTAAGAAATTAAATTCAAGTTAATTATTTTAAATAAACTTGAATCTGTGCAGAAGATTGCTATGTATATATGATTTACCTAAAACAAACTTTCTATTTAGCTATATAAAACTGCTAAAAGATTTTTACAAATAATATTTACTTAAAGATTTTATACTTAGGACCACAGTATGGAACACTTCATATTATTTAAATATCTCATAAAAATGCAGGTATATATAAATGTATATATACATAAGCATTTGTACATATAAAGAACATATGCAATGTCATATTTAGTATATATAAAATACTACATACTAACATGCATAAATATACTTATCTGTATTGCTGTATTTATAAAGACTTAACAAAATCAAAGAATATTTTAAGTCATGTCAAATAATTTCACTGTGTGGAATACAGAAAGATGGGAAAGTCAACATACTTTCCCTCTTGCATGTGACATAATTTAGTTTAATCAGAAACATTTCAGGGATGCTGACTTATGATTAACCATAGAAAATTTGTACATAACTCACTTTTTAAAATTAGCAATTAAAAAAAATAACCACTGAGCAATTTTTCTTTTATCATTATATTCTTTTTGCGGTATTTTATATATTGTTTCACTAAAACTGCAAACCACCATTACTTAAATTTTAGAATGTAATGTTGAAGATATAAACATAGTTTGGTTTCAAGATACAGACTGGAAGCTTTAGAAATAGAAATACAGTTTTGGTTTTTTTTCCCCAGAACCTTCAGGTAATTTCAGGAACAGTGCAACAAAATGCTTCATTTAGAAATCTAAAAATCTCCTTCAATCCTGTGTAAAGAACACTGTTGGTTTCTTCTTTCAGTCTCTTCTAATTTAGTTACTACTAACTTTCTACATTCTTACCTTATCTTGTGATTAGGAACACACACTTTAAGTTAAGCACTTATTTTTCTTTTTATTGTATAATGTTTGACGTATACAAAGAGGAGAAAGGATATATTTGTTGCGTTTGCTCATTTCTGGAGGAATAAATATTCCCTGAGGGCCCATTTCAAGCTAGCATGAAAACTGACCTGAAAATTGATTTTAGCAATCAACTTTTGCATATATGTACAAGATGGCTCCAGCATGTGGTGCCTGTATCATCGGGTACTTGGTAAAGATCTTCTTCTGGCTTATAGAGGGCTGACTTTCTGTATTCTCACAATGGTTAAGAGAGGTGGGGACTCTGGTCTCTCTTCTTCTTGGATTATAACGGTACTGATTCCCATTATGGGGTTGCACTTTGATCACCTCACCTAAACCTAATTATCTTCCAAAGACTCTACTTCCTAATACCATCAGATTAGGGCTTCAACTAATAATTCTGAAACACAAACTTTCAGTCCATAATTCCATGCCTGCCCCCTTCAATCATGACCTTCTTACATGTAACGTACATTCATTCCATCCCAACAGTGACAAAAGTCTTAACTTGAATCAAAATATTCTAAAATCTAGTCTCACCTAAATCAGATTTGTGAGACTTGAGGTACAAGTCATCCTGAGGCAAAATTCTTGTTTAGCTATGAACCTGTGAAACCAGGTAAGTCACATGCTTCTAAAATATAACAGTGGAACAGCCATATGAGAGATACTCTCATTCCAAAGGGGAGAAATCAGAAGGAAGAATAGTGTAACAGGTCCCTAGGAAGTCCAAAACCTAGCAAGGTAAAATACAGATCTTAAGGCTCAATCTAGAACAAACTTTTGGTTCCACGGTCTGCCCTCTGGACCCAACAAGGTGGTAACATCACCCCCATGACATTCCTTTGGCTTGATGGAGTCAGGCCTATGTGGCTCTGCAAGGTGGAGGTGCCATCCTCTGAAATTAAGATGGAAGACACCTTGACCCCCAGGCCTGTGCACTCGCAACTTATGATGGAAACAGCAGTCCTGATGATCTGAGTCACCTGTGGGATACTTCTTCCCTAACTTGAAGGGTAAAGATGGTTTCAGCCTTTCTTCATTCTATCCATTTTCTCTGTTCCCTGTAGTCCCAACTGGCCATGTTTCTGTTGCTATAATTCCATCTCTCTTACTGATCTCTGTTAAGCTGCCGATTAGGCCCACATAACACTTATATCCTTAATCAAATAGTTGGTCAACCGAACGCTGCTGGTGCCCTAAACATGCTTTCTCATATTTTACGATATGGATAGGCTGAGAATTTTCCAAAGCTTTTAAATTCTGGTTGCCTTTTGCTTAACAAATCCTTCCTCATTTCTTTCCTCTCACATTTCACTATTAGCAGTCAAGGGAATCATTACTCCGTCAACATTTTGCTTAGAAACTTCCTCAGCAAAATATCCAATTTTATCATTCTCAAGTTCTACCTTTCTCAAAACGCGAGAACATGAACAAAACTCAGCCCATAAAACTAAAAATTACAGGACTCCAACGTGATTTCCATATCTGAAATCACAAGACTATAATGTACTCCAAACTTCCAGTATTATGTTTTAATATGGGATTTAAGGATGGTTGAAAACGCTTCAAATCATTAGGCAAGAGTATTAAAACTACCATAGTAATTATTAAGATGGCAGAACCAATAATTTTTTGTTCTTTATTTCCCACTTTTCAGGGTAATATAAATATGGTTATATCTTGGTTTAAACTTGAAAAATTTGATCAAAATTTTGATTTAAAAATGAACAGTCAGTATTGAAGAGCCCTAAGTAACTATACAGTGGTTATCTGACCTAACAATATAAATTCCCTATTAGGGAAATTTCAGTAAACTTTGCTTGAACTCGGACTTTATCCAAATCACTAATTCATGTTACAAACTGCTCTTCTAAAATGTATTTTCTAACTCAGACCTTTATTTATTTATTTTTTACTTTTGGATATTTTAATCTTCTAAACTTGACATTAGATTTTTAAAAAGACACCAGCAGCACAATTTCCTGATATGAATCACTCTGCAAAATCACCCTATCATTTCTTATTAAAAACCTAAAACAAATATTTTACATTTTACTTAACAATGAGGATATATCAGGTTATTTTGCTTTTTCCCCAAGACTTAGTCTTTCGAAAATTACCCTGCATTAACTGTATGCCAGGAAAATGATTTGTGTGTGCATGTATGTTTGTATATACATAAACAACTTATTTTGATTCATCTTACACTTTTTCTTTTATTAAGAAAATTTATATTTGTATAAAAATTAAGAGGGGGAAAAAGATGCTAACGACAGTGTTATAAATTATTTCAAAAGACTATTATCAAATAGGAAAAAAAGGCAACTCTTAACCATTTAAAAAACTTATGATTAATTCTGACTCCTTTTTGTTCTGTCCCCAATGCCCACTTTTTCATTTCTTTGGTCACTGTAAAAACAAAAAGAAAATCGAGATAAGATTTAGCACAAGACTGCAACTAAGAATATTATATTTAAAAAAAAATAGTGGCAGTCCTCAACTTAGAAATAGGCTGACTTTCAACACTACATTAGAAATCAGAAATACTTAAAAAAATTTTTCCCAGAGAAACATATAAAAAAAAGCAGCAGCAACTTTAAGTCTTTTTATTTGTGGAAAATTTCAAACGTACCCCAAAGTAAATGATGATATAATGAACTCCCATGTCCTCATCACCCAGCTTCAACCATTTCCAATTCACAGCCAGGCTAGTTTCGTCTGTGCCATTACCCACTTCTTCCTGTCCTCTACTATTTTGGCGTTTACTATATAATTTCATCTGCAAGTGTTTCAGCATTTATCTCTGAAAGATAAGGACTCATTTAAAAAAAAATACACTTGCTAACTAGATTCTACAATTAACATGAAAAAAATGCATTTATTCATCTTTTTTTAGAAGTATTTCAAAGTTGCAGATATCAGTATACTTCACCTCTCAACATTTCAAAAGCATGTTTCAATAACTATTATTCAATATTTGTTTAGTGTTTTTTTTCACTATGTATGAGGAAATGCACAAATCTTACGTATGTGCCACCATGTAAGATTTCTTTAAATGAACTACCACTACCAGTATTTAAGTATCTAAAGTCCCACTGGTGCTATAAGACCATGGTTTTTAAACTTTTGTTATGTATCAGAATTACTTACACAGCTTATGAAAACACAGGTTATTAACCCCACACCGAAAGCTTTAGATCCAGGAACTGTGGGGCAGGGTCCAATAATTCATGTTTCTAATAAGTTCCCAGGTTAGGCTGATGCTGCTAGCCCCAGGCAGAATTAAAACTCAACTGATTTTACACAAGTATTAAATAATAATGAAAATTGATAATTTCATACAGGTTTGATGTCAAATTGATAATAAGGTACACTTGATTCTTCAACTAGAAATCCCTAAGAAAGTACTTTTAAAATAATCAAGTTTAATGAGGTCTTTGAAACTGCCTCTGGATATTTCAGACAAGACAATATACTATAAGCCTATTCAAGCTCCTCTCTGATTGAAATTGCTATTTCCTATAGGTGAAAAAATGTTTTGGGGGGAATGGCAGAGTAAGGAGTTAAATTATTAAACAAGCATGTGTCAAGCACATATAACATGGCAATCACTCTTGATTTTTTAAATAGCTCTGAGGTATAATTACCATTACAACACCACAGTCTGATAAATTTTGAGACATGAATACAACTAATAAATCATTACAAGATAATGAATCTACCCATACTCTCCCAAGTTTTGTGGTCTATTTCTAATACCTTTTCTTTGCATTTCCATAATGACTAATGCTGCTCAACATCTCTTCAGTGCTTATTTGCCATCCATATAGCTTTTTGGTTAAGTATCCTATACTTTTGTTAATTTTATTACTGGGCTGTTTTGTTTCCTTATTATTCAGTTTTCAAAGTACTTTATAAATTCTAGATCTTGGTCTTTCATCAGTCAAATGACTTGCAAAGATTTTTATGATAAAAGTCCAACTTATCAAGTTGTTATTTTATGGATGAACCTTATGGTTTTGTATGAGATCTTTGCCTAAACCAAGGTCACAAAGACTTTCTCTTTCTTCATGAAATTTGTTTAAGGTTTTATTATTCTACTTATTCCAGCAATCACTGAGACAGGTATCAGAATATTTGTTATAAGTAACACTTTTTTATACGTTATAAACCATAAAATCATCATTTTTAAGGAGACCTAACAATTTTTTAAAAAAAGTATGTATTTACCCATCATGTGGGTAAACTTTCATTTTTGCAAGTCAAGTTTAAAATTTTCTTTCTGCTTGAGAACTTCATTTAACATGTGTTTTAGTACAGGACTGAAGGCAATAAGTTCTTTCAGTTTTAACATGTTTTAAGTCTTAATTTTACATTTGTTTTTGAGAGAGATTTTCACTGGGAGAAGGTTAACAGTGTTTTCTCCTTCAGTGTTTTGAAGATATTAGTCCAATATATTTTAGCTCATCTTGTTTCTAATAAGAAATGTTACCCTTATTTTTGGCCTGCCTGTGTTTTGCTGCTTTTAAGGTATTTCTCCCCATTTCACTTGTTTTAAGCTAGCTAATTGTTTTCTTTTGTGCCATTTAATTCATCCTTTTGTTTCTTGGTGTATAGTTTTTATCAAATTTGGAAAAATACTGGCCATTATTTCTTCAGTTTTTTATTTTCAGTTCATCTTTTTTTAAACAATTCCCCTTTCTCTGTGTGTTTCATTTTGGAGTTTCTATCATTATGTCTTCATGTTTACTAATCTTTTTTATAGCAGTGTCAACATGCCATTAGAACCATCCAGTGTGTCTATTTTTTTTTCTTAATTGAAGTGACGTTGTCTTACAACCCTGTGTATGATTTAGTGTTTTCTATGTGACACTGTAATTTTAATCTAGAATATAACCCACTTAACATATCCAATCTTTCCTATAGATTCTCCAACTGCATATAAAATACAGTTATAACTGTTTTAATGGTTTTGACTATTAATATATCTTCTATTTCACTATGGGGCCAGTTTTGAGGGACTAGTTTTTCTCCTCATTATGGTTTGTAATTTCCTGCTTCTTTGCAGATTTAGTAATTTAAATGAATTATCAGATATTGTAAATTTTACATTGTTGACTGCAGGATATTTTTGTTATTTCCCTAAATATTTTTGAGCTTTGCTCTGAGATGTGGCTAGATGGCTTGGGAATAGTGTGACCTTCTTGGGTTTTGCTCTAGGCAAGATCAGAACTGTATTCCTTGTGTTATGCAGAAAGAGTTACATTTAGTCTAGTGTTAATTTTTGCCCACTACTAAGCTAAGACCCTCCAGAATAACAAATGCCCTGTGATTCTGAGGCTTTCCATTCTGGATCATGGAACTATTTCTGGTCCTGCATGAGTATGAATAGTGCTCTACATAAAATGTTTAGGTGGTTCTTTCAGTAATCCTGGATAGTAGGAGTGTCCAGCTTATTCCTGAATATTCTCCTTACATATATGCATTTATCAGTACCTCCCTGAATACTCAAGGGGGACCCTCATCAGAATTTTGAGGTCCTTTTCCTCAAAAGAGGTCCTTTTCCTCAAAAAGCTCTCTCCTCACTAGTACTCTGCCCTGCATAACCTAATCTTCTTGGACTGCCAGTTCCATCTCATCTCAATTTAGGTAGTCAGCTATGAGTTTCTCCAATTCCTCCTCCCTATGCTGTGCCCTGAAAACTTTCTCCAAGTGTTAATCAAGACCAAACACGGGGCTCACCTTATTTTCCCTTTTTTGTTACCTGAAGTCTAGCAATTTGGGTGCCACTGCTTCATGTATTTTTTTCTAGCTTTTCAGTTGTTTTAGGCACAGTAAACTAAGAATAAACTTAGTTCCTTTTACTCTACATTGACAGGAAACCAAATTCACTACTCTTTAATTTTTAACATACTCGACAGGCAATGAAAAGGTACATGAATCTATCACAAGTAGCATCCAAATGGCTATATGCTTAAAGACTAAAATTTAAAAGTATGGTAGAGGTTTCACCAATGGAAGTATGTTCTTGGTTTGCCCTGAATGAAAAGAAAAATCTATGTTCATTTTACAGATATTTTTGGTAAATGACACAATTTCCTACCTTTTATTTCTGTGGACCTTAAGTACTACTAATAACCTGCTGAGTCAGCTCCTATTTACTAATAATAGATGATCTCTGTAAACTAAAATGAAAATATTTCTAGAGATTACAGGGGATTTTAATTCAAAGTTCCACAAAGTCATCTGGCTGCCAGACAATTAGGACCAAACACAGGGCTCAATCCAATTTGTGGAAAGGAGACTTCATTATTTATCTAATCATCAATGTTCTCTGATTGTTCTTGGTTTTTATAGTGTCTTCAACTGGTCATGGTTTTCAAGTCCAATAGCTTTTCCACCCTCCTCTACCAGCATTTCTCATATCCCTTTGATTGCTTCTTTTTTCCTGTCCCTCCTCTCCCCAATAATCTTACTTTTCTTCTATCTCACTGTTATGTATTCATTACTATTATCTTCACTTTTTCTTGATTTTATTTTTTACCACCACCATCCCTTATACTACTCTTTTGACCCTTTCTTCTTCCCCTTTAACCTCAGAAGCCTCACTTCAATTATTAGTGTCTGCTAGTTTTTATGCCTCTTTTGCTCTGTTGGATTGTCTACTATATAATTACTAGTATTTGTCTTTGTCATTCTGACTTGCTTTACTGTACCTAATTTCCTTGCATTCCTTCCATCTTGCTATAAATGGCAACCTTCATTTTTCCTTATGGCTGAAAAGTATTCCATTGTATATGGATATTCCACATCTTCTTAATCCAATCCTCTATCAGTGGCCACTTCAGTTGTTTACACGTCCTCAGTACTGTAAATAGTGTTGCAATAAACAATACACAGTCTCTAATTTTTTGAGTTGTTGGCTTCATATTCCTTAGTTAGATGCCAAGAGTGGAAATGCTAGATAATTTCTGTATTTCCATTTTTAGTTTTTTAAGATAAATATAAATCATTTTCCAAAAAGGCTATACCTGTTTACCCAGTATAATAGGGTCTTTTTCTCTGAATCCTCTCCAGCATTCACTGGGGACCATTTTAATATTTGCCATTCTCATGAGCACAAGACATGTGATTGTGGTTTTTGAACTGCATTTCCCTTATTAAAAGTAATGATGGAAATTTTTCTATGTCTCTATATATTCTCTTTAGTGAATTAATTGTTCAGATCTGCTTCCCATTTATGTTTTATTGTAATTAAGTTTTTCAGAATTCTTGGGTATCAACCCGTTGTTGGTTGTGTGATCTGTGAATACTTTCTCCCACTCAGTAGGAAGTTTTTATACTTTGTTTCCCTGTGTTAAAACTTTTTAAATTGAGGTTATTCCAATTGTCGAATTTTGCTTCTATCTAGTTCCCCTACAGAAGGGGGTCAGGTCTCCAGAAACATCTTTATTACTAATGTCAAGAAATGCATAGCCAGTGTTTTCATGTATATATTTTATTGTTGCTGGGCTTATATCTAAGTTTGATATTTCACTTGAAAAGGCCTTCTTCTCCCCCTTCTAAAAAGACTATAAAAATAGTCTTTTTATTTTTTTAAAATTTACTTCTTCTAAAACTCTGGCCTTTTTGTTTTTGTTTGTTTGTTTGTTTGTTTTTACTTAGAAATATGTAGTCCATCTGAAACTTAGTTTCTGACTGCAAAATGGGTTCCTAATTACCTTTACCTCAACTGGACAATCGTGTGGCACTATTATAGACTACCTTCCATTACTCACTTCTTTGTAATATAAAGAATTCTTTTGTATCCATGGTTGCCCCTGAATCTTTATTTTGTTCCTCTGATAAACATGCCTAGTCCCACTACAAATTGTTATTATTTTAATCATTGCCAATTTACAGTATGTTTTGATATCTGATGGGTTTATTCCCCCTTTATAAAGCTTTCTTTTGAAATTTACTGGCCATTCTTGCACATTTCCTGAATCTTGAAATAACAATTTGTCCAATTCCATTTTTAAAATCCTTCTGGATTTCTGAATACGATTACATTGACTTTTTTTTACTAACTTGGTGAGAACTGCTATTCTTTACACTGTCACATTCAGGAATACAGTATTTCTTCATCCATTCAGATCTTATAGTTTCTTTCATCCAGCTGTTTCATTTAAAAAAAAATTCTCAGGTATTTAATACATTAGGCTTCAATTACTTTCTAATTGTTTTTCATAGTTCAATACAATGTATGTACAAGAAAGCTAAAAAGATCCTCTATACTACAACCAGTTCATTTAATGAGATCTTTTTACTCAAAAAATATTCTGTTGACTGTCCTCTATTTCTAAGCAGGCAATGCAATCACATATCAACTACAGAATATTAAGTGATATATTCTATGCCACCCCCATTATTTAGCTATTATTTTTCTTATTTCTTAATGCACTGGCTAAGATTTCTAGACACATTATGTTCCCATCTTTTAATGGAAGTGCTTCTAGTATTTCACTGATATTTAACATATATAGATCTCTGTTAATATGTTCATCTTTCTCCTCTAGACTTCCATGTCCATGAGGGTAGATTTTTGTCTTTGTTTTTTTTCATGTTAAAAACAGTGCCTATCATATAGTAGAAGCTTGATAAATATTGACTGAATGAGTGCATAATAATTAAAGATGTTTCTGGCAGAGACCATGTATAAGGTTATTTCTTACTGATTTAAGACTGTAAGGACAACTGAATTCTAAAAAATGGCTTTTTTAAGCACCGAAGAGATAATCATACAGTTTCCCTCTTTAGTTCATTAGTATACTATATAAATGTTTTCTAATGCTGAATCAGCATTATGCTCCTGGGATTCAACATAGCAGAACTAGTATGATTTAATCACCAAAAGCCCAGGCTCTGGACTCAGAATGCCTGGGTATAAATCCCAAATCTTTTACTAGCTAGCTGTATAATCACTATATTTAACTTCTCTGTGCTTCAGTTTCCTCAATTTAAAAATATCATCAATACCATCTACCTCAAAGGATACCTTTAAAGGATTAAGTAAAATGACACATGTAAAGCTGCTTGCAATAGCACTCAGAATACAAACAGTGTTAAATATATATTATTATTATTCATTGAATGCCTTATATTTTCCAGGCATAGGATATGCTGCATTATAAGGGTCAGTAAACTAAGATTTTTGGGCCAAGTGTGACCTCCTACCTGTTTTTTTGTACACAAAATTTTACTGGAACAGTCATATCCACTGTTTTTAATTTACCTATGGTTATATTTATGTTCCTAGAGCACCATTAAGTAGTTAAAACAGCACAGATATAGCTGCAAAAACTAAGTATTTACTATTTCTTTATAGAAAAAAATTTGCCAACCCCAGCATTACTGTTCAAAATCAAGAAGTTCATAGTCTAACAGCTCAGACAGACAAGAAATATAATTACAGTACCATAGTTCAAACCTTAAAATTCTGAGCGCATAACAGAAACAAACACATGGCAGTTCAGTATAAGATGGAAAGGATTCACACAAATGCAGAGGATTATTACTTTTAATTATTTTAAAATGTGTTTACATGTCTTAATCACTCATCCCAGTGTGTAAATTACTAGATGGTAGGAAGTATAACATTATTTTGTGATTTTCATGTTCTAAGTATCTAGGTCATTTAAAGAATAAATGAACTATGAAAATAAGGATACGGGGTGACAATGCTTAGACATGGCTGATAAAGTTCTAGATATAAATAGCCTATGGCAGGCAAGCATTTTACTTGCCATGTTAAATGGAGTCTCTCTTTTAATTCTTATAACAGTCAATTCTAAGAGATAGATCATATTATCATTCTTCTCTAAAGAGAAGAAACTTAAAGGCTCACAGAGATAAAAGCAACATGCCCATGTTTATATAAAGCCACTAAGGGAAGATGCCAACAAACCAACCTGTATCTTGATTTTACGCTCTTTATACTACAAAGTTGGGAAGTGATGGGAAACAGTCGTAGGTGTCAACAGATTCTGAAACAGAGACTGAAGTCATTATAATTGCTACAGTAGAAATTGTGGTTTGGTTTTAATTTCTAAAATTGAGCAAAGACTTAAATAAATTCATGTTTTTGAAATATTAGCCACAAGCAATATGAGAGGTTGATAGAAAAGTGATTACCCCTACAATTTATTCAAAGACTATCACACAAACTAAGTTAGTTGCTAAGGTTCAAGTTACTGATAAAAATAAAATTGCTAGCACACTATAGCATTTGAGGAATAATGATTTATCTATTAATCTGAAAAATAAAAAATGAGTCCTAACACTTACAGAACAAAGGTATTTTAAACTATTAACCAAAATGTGAGGGAAAAGGCACATATTGCAAGCGAAAATATTACATGGGAAAAAAAATCAAGTCTTAAGAACAAACTGTAATTCAGAATGGCTGTATTAAGCAAACCAAAAAAATCCAGAAAATGTAAACATAATGAAATCACAAATGCTAAATTACTTTTCTAATATAAGCAAATCTTAAGATAAACTGATTTCGAAGTAACTGAAATGACTACTCCTTTAGTCTACATCTCAATAAAAATTGTTGTATATATCTATTTCTACAAAAGAAAGCAGCATATAATTACTTAAGAACAGTCTTAAAACTGTGTTAAAATATATTTAAACGTCTGTTTAGAATCCTTAAAAAAGTAGTAAGATTTTGCCCTTCCAAACTACATGTCTATGGATTTACTGAGGAATTATCTATATGTCTGTATAAACAAACTAACTCTTTTTTGAAGAATTGGACAGTGAAAAAATTAAATTTTAAAAACTATTCTGCTGAATAAATATTAGCAAGTGGATTCTGAAAAAGAAAACAGTATCTTTTACACATTTCTGATAGAGGCTGATTAGCACAATCTAAGTTATTTAATTCAGATAATTCTTACACTCTTACACTAAGGTTCATTTCATGTACACATACTTTGTATTTCTAACTTAAGAAGGGAAGGAGGAAGAGTGATATGGAAATCAATCAGAAGTAATATTTGGCAGGTCTCTACAGGATTTAAAATATAACCAGGTACAGGGAATAAAATCCAATGAGAGTTCAACAAATAAGTCTTATTACTAGATTCAGAAATAGACTTATACTTAGGGGGAAAAAACCGTAAGGAATTCACTTTTGCATATCTCTACCCCACTCTGGAAAGAACAGCTAAAGTTGCTTAGAATAGATGATCAGCATTCCCTTGCAATAAGTAACAGAGGCATTGGATATAACTACATTGAAACAGAACAGTAAGAATGGAAAGGATAGCTTTCATATGTATTCTCTTTGCCAAGAAACCTGTTAAAGTTTTGGGTAAACTAAATGTTCAATGGAAGCAGGCTTCAAAAATGCTGCAGATTAAAACCTGAAGTCACGATTTCTGGTCTTATTTTAAAAAAAGGCTACAATGCCTTCAATACAGCAGTATTCATGTAAGCACTTATATGGTACTTTGTTTTCATGGTTTCCAATTATCTCTAGGTAACAACATTATTTCTGTGGGGAAAACAGGATAGGTATTTTTCTCCATTTTAAGGATTGGAAACCTAAATTGAAAACAATTACCTGAGATCATATAGCTAAAAGGTTAAGTTGGAACTAAGATCCAAGGTACTTTACAACCTACAGAGGAAAAAGAAACAGCTGGAATGATGAAGTTATTTCAAGCACTGAGAAAAAGAGGGTAAGAAAGTGAATTATTAGTTTCTCCTTGAGACAATATTTAAAAAAACAAAATTTTATTAGATGGGTATTTATGAAGACTGAAATTTAGTTCAAAAGGTTTGTAGAACTTTAAAACTTAAGATACTAATACAAAGTATGGAAAATACTAGTACAAATAACCTAGTATAATTTAAGTTTGGGGATTTTATTTGGTTGTTTGGTTTTAATGTTTTTAGAGGAAAAAAAGAAGCATCGCTGATTTTATCCAGGCAGCTTTTCATTATACTATTCTTTACTCTTTTCCAACACCCTAGAAACACAGAACTTAATTTACCAATGCCGCTTTAATCAAAGAATGCTCTTATGCTATAGTCTTGCTCTCCTGATGGTCATGCAGCCATAACCTGAGGCATCTATTCATCTTAGAAATACACATGTATAAACTTAGAAGCTTCAAAGAGATATTTCATGTAGATCAATCTTCAAAATAATTGACATTTATCCTTAAAATCACTATAACTTGTCTTTAACAATCTTAGTGGGAATATTTAAGAGACATTTCTAGGTGTTTCCTCTTAACCTTAACCTACACAAGACACCTTGTGTCTTTTCTATATGACTCATATATAACTTTATATATATGAGTGAATATATATAACGCATATATATATATAACTCATATATAACCTTTTCTATATGACTCAAACGCATCAATGTAAACATCAGTTATTAACTGTTCTATAACACATAATACAATGACACTTCCTGGAGTTATTGGGAATGTCCAACTGATTGTTTCATCACTAATTCATCCTACACTATTATTAAAAATAAATTTCCCTACTGCTGCTACTCTGTTGTCACTTACACTATAGTAAGGTTTTTAATGCCAGCTGTAGTTTAAAACATGTAAAACTAGAACAGACAGTTGGTATACTTAACCTTACACAAATTCTAAAACAAGCAATGGTGTAGCTATTTACACTGCTCGAAAGCCTGGCTCAAAGCCTTTTTCTTCTTTCACTTCCTAGTTCCTAGACCTAGTATAGGCTGTTACTAGAAGTCTGGCCACAAACTAGCAATTACAATAGTAGTATTTTTGCATATCTTCTTTATTTTTCAGTACAACATAGGGGTGAAAATATAAATAACAGTCATTACCAAACACACCAACCAACATTACCAAGGACATAGGCACCTTACATTAAATGCTGCCTGGACAATTACCTACCCAATTTATCAGCCAAGATGCAGAAAACTAGTCCTGCTGCCCAAATCATACTACAATTGCTTGTTTTGGTTTGGCCACTGAGCTAAGAATGGCTTTTGTATGTTTAAAAGATTGCAAAAAGCAAACAAAAAAGAATATTCAACAGGCTGTAAGTGGCTTGCAAGGCCCAAAATATTTACTCTAGCACTCCATAGAACGCCTGCTGACCCCAATATAAGTTATAATAAACCTAAGACAGATAAGCAATTTCTTATACATAAAGGTTAAGTTATTAATGTCAAAGTAGATGAAGAGTTTTTTCAGTGATGAGTTCATAATAGTATTTAAACTGTCTTGTCCATCCCCGCCTATTCCTTTTGACCAATGTCTGAGGCTTAGCCATAAACTACCTAATCAACCTTCTTTCTTTTCTTCCTTCTAATACTTGTTGGATGCTCTTAGACTGGTATGCAAGCTACTGCTTCCAGTTCGGGCTGTCAACCTTTTTTGGAAAGTCTTTCCTTTTGCTGTTTAAATCCTTTCTAGCTTCAAGTCAAACTTCCTGCAAATGCCTTCCAGGATTATTTTAGCTCTTACTGGCCTCTCTTAAATTACATCTAAGGCCAAATAATTTAATAATATTGTCTTATTTTTTTGCTAATTATTTCCTGTGTGTTGTCTAGTATTATCAGCTAGTTTGTAGCCTACTTGAGGGAAGACACATTCCATACTGCTTTTGTATCCTTATTTTGAGAATAGCTTTCTATCCTGAATACTCGTTATCTCCCAAGTGCATCTCTCTATCCTGGGGGAAAAGCTCTAAGGATTATTAATAGGGTGATAAATGGTTGGAAATGTAAAAGGAAACACCCACAAAGGAACCTGATGGAAGACCATAAGCCACACTGCAAACTTAGAAAGTATATATGAAAGACAAGCAAAAATACAGTCATGGGTTAATAGAGGGATAAGGATCAAGAAGTAAAAAGACCACTAAGTCAAGGTCTCTGAAATAAAATGAGAACAAAACATTCAGAAAATTATAAAAGCTAGCAAAATGCAAAAAAAGCTCCAAAATTTATCTTTCAACACTAATGGCCATTAATTTCCTTTTAACAGGCAACTCTTGACCTTGATATATAGGAAACAAATTTTTGCAATGTGATAAAACTAAAGCACTAAAAGGCTCAAAAGAAATAGACATGTATTCTAAACCTCTGAATTTACAGTACTGTGAATTTATATGACGTCTGCTAAAGATCGTTAGGGAAAAAAATTATGTATTTATGTATAAAAATTGAAAATCGTGTATCTCTATATTGCTCTCAGACATCATTTAGACTCATTTTCATGGGAAAATGTAGCAAAACACTAAAAAAAGTTATTTCATCAACTTGTAATTTTAAAACAGGCAATTATACTAATAAAAATTAGAAACGTTTAAGAACAGGCCTAAATATTACTCATAAGTATAAACTAAAATGAGCAAATTATAAACTAAACACCCTTTACCAAAGTAAAGCTTCAAAAGACAATGAGAATATTAATCATGCATTTCCCCCCAAACTTCTTTTCTCCATGGGTTTTAGAGTCCTGACCTATGCTTGACTGGTCAAAGAGGGAGACAGTTTTTGATTAGTAATAAAACATGCTTAACATTACACTGCCGAAATTTTACAATTAAAAAGTATTAAATACAAAGTAGGATAAAATTAGTGACTTCTCAATTACTTACATGTAGAGGGGAAGTGATAACAAAGATGACACCAAAAGACAATTCTAGAATCTGTTTATTTCTAGTGCATATCATTAAATCGGGGGAAGAAAATTACCCTTACATTATGTTTGCTTTAGGCTAGTGTTAACCATAAGTTTATTTTTCCTGAACATTCAATAATTTGAGGATCAGACAAAGGGAAAAAGGAGGAGTTAATTCAGAAGCACACAGGTGGCGAAAGGCAGCCAGGCTGGGATAAAAATAATTTTGGTTAACCTACACACAAAAAACCTGCAAGATAATCTACAAAGACAAAGAAGAAAATACAGTAAAATTTACTGGGCCAGTGCAAATAATAAAGTTTTTAACAAAAATTCTCACAAGACTTTTCCCCTATCAAGTCATCATCCCTTCTTCCCAATAATCGGTGTTTACTAGAGGTGGGAAAAATTACCAGTGAGCTAAAAAGCTGAAAGCAAAATCTTAGATTTTATGTCACAAAGCATGTATTAAAAATTCATTTTGTCATCCTTTGTTGTTAAGTACATCATCTGTCTCTACGGGCATTTTATCTCATTACCTGAGAAAAATCAATTCAATCGAGAAAATAACAAAAAGGCAGTAGATTCATTTTGTTGAACATTTTAAATGACTTAAAACCTACACGATGGTAAGAATTAGAGATTTAGCACATACACAAAAACTAAATATCCAGGTACGAGACCAAAGTCGCAAAATTCAACTAGTTTCTGTCTTAACATATGGCTCCAACTCCTGAGTGGCATATGTTTAACGCTAATGTTGGTAACAGCATGGTGATAAGGCATGAAAGCAGTTCAACTTTTGCCATTTCATTCTTAAAATTCAGAAGACACACACCAACGATGGTTTCAAGACCTAAAAGCACAGACCAGTCAGTAAGAAGCAAAATTAGTGACGCTGCCCAGGTTTAAAAGTCCACAGTGAACACAGGCAGAGGACTGTACTATAAGGGGAAAAAATCTCGCCTGCCGGTTCTTCGTTATTAGCTGGTCAGACACAGAGGTGTCCACAGACACTTCCATAAAATTCCGCAAAGGAAAATATCTAATTCATGATTCCTAACACCTCCGGCAACCATTACACACCCCTTCCCTCCCACCCCGTACAAAACACCCCAAGGCTTTCAACGCTAACAGTTTCATAAAACACGATTAACCGCTACATTCATTAAAACAGCCACCGTTCTGCTGGAGATTCTCTGGGTGAATTATTTGCTCATTTTCCTTTACCTAACGCATGACGTCCTTCCACAGCCGCGTCAAAAGTTCAAAGATCCAGGTTGTTAAACCGGGCGAGGACCGCAGCCTCCAGTCACCGTCCCGACTGAACAGGTGGTTACCTCAGCCCGGCAGGGAACGACCAGGTACTGGCACCGGCCAAACAGGATCAAACACACAGGGCGGGTTTTCGAGGTTTTAACCCCCAGATGAGCGAGAGAAACTCTCTTCAGAAAAGCGTTCAAGTTCGGCGGCTGCCGGGCGACCGAAGCCGAAAGCGCGGCGGCCGCTCCGCGACGCTCTCCCGAGGGCTCCGCGCCCGACCCCCGAGCCCACCAAGCCGCGCCGCCCGCCTCGGGTGCACCGGGCGGCGGGAGGCCGCCTGCGCCGCTGCCTCGGGCTGATGGCGGGGCCGTCGCCGCCCCCGCAGCTCCGCTCGGCCGGGCTCGGCCCGGCAGGTGCCCGACAGGCGGGGGCGGTCTGGTCCCCGGCCCCGCTCCCCGCGGCCCACGGCGCGCCCACAGGACGGGGTGGGCTGGGCCCCTCGACGGGCCCGAGCCCCGCTCCGCGCCCCAGCCCCGCAGCCCGGGTCTAACGGTTTCCGCGGCGCCTGCTGCGGGGCGGGACCGGCTCGGGCTCCCCACTTTTCCCGGAGGGAGGGCCCGCGCTCACCTCCGAGTCACGCAGCTCTGAGGCACAGGAGGGCGGCTACCCTGGCGCCTCTTCTCCGGGTTCCTGATCGTTCTCGCCCCACCTTTGGGGCACAGCCAGCTCTCGGGGCAACTGCGGTCGCCGGCGCACTGGCTGTTGGGGTGGTTTCCCGGCTGTGACGGCGTCGCCTCAGCCCCGCTCCTCGCTCCCTCTCCGCGCAGCTCCCGCTTTCTGTTTCACCCGAGGGACCACGAACGCCGCCGCCGCCATGCTTACTATGAAGCCGGGAGGTGGAGCCGCAGTCGGCGCGCCGAGTGCGGCTGCGCAAGCCCCGCCGACGGCGCCCCCGGCCGGCTGGACCCCTCACCCCCGCCCCTGCGCCCGCGCCCACCGCCGAGCGGCTCTTTCCGCTGAGCTGGAGTCCCCCCGGAGCCTCCGGTGCGTGGCGTCCCAGCGCCCCCGCCCCGCTTCCGGGACGCCCACAGCCCTCCCGGGGCTCCAGGCTCTCTCCTGAGGCCCGCTTGCGCCTGGCTGGCCGCAGCATCCGCCGCGGCCCGGCCACAAGTGGCACTGGGGCACCGTGGCGTTCATTGACATTCCTAGGGCCACTCACACAATTCTCGGTCTAAATTCTAAAAGATTCCCCCTGAGAGGCACCGTGTCAGCTTCTTTACGAAAACACAAAACTTAAAGCCGGCAGGTGCTCTTAGAGACACTCCCCCAAGGAATAGTAAATCTGCCTAAGTGGGCTTGGATGTTTTCAGTCCCAAACAGTTGAGTCCAGAATCTCTAGAACCAGCAAAAATACATATTTACTTCCGTTGAAAGCGTCGGGGATTAGGTTCTGGGTCTCTTCCCCCCTCAAATCGCTTGGAAACTCACTACCTTAAACAGGCACGAAGACTTACAAGTGAACGCAGCCGAGATTTCCCTACACCTCCAGGAACTGGGGGCGCTGCAATAATACCCAAGGGTCGGCTGGGGCTGCTCACTTTTGCAGTTTCCACTGGAGGACTTCGGAAGGGGTAGGTCTTGGGGGAGGTCTAACCTCAGTAATTAACTGTCCTTTTAAAAAAGACGATGGATGTAACCAGGCTTCGTGTTCTGACTTTTTCCTGATCTATTAATTGTGCTGCCTTCTTTTAAACCTTTTTGCTGAAATCCCTTTAAAAATGTGCTTATTCCCTACATTCTTAGAGAATACAATGGTTAATGAAATCTTTTGTTGATGAGTGACCATCAAATATGATACCTTAGCCATATGCTGAAATCCCAGGGGATTGCTGAGGCATATAGGATCCCTGCTTTGGGGCTCTCTTTTTTTCCTCTTTGGAATGTTCTCATCACCTTTTCTAATACCTGTCACTGCTTCTCATCTACTCACCTGCCACTCTGTTCCTTCCTCGCATCCTTTCTACTTCACTGTTTATTTTTTACTCTTTGCTCCTTTGCTCCACTGGTTTTCTCTGTGACTCCAGATGATGACTGATTGGGTGTTTATATCCACGGCTAGCTAATGAGAGATTCCCTTTCTTTCCATCAGTAACAGGACAGCCATGCTATATCACGTGGTATCTTGAGATATTTTCATTGCTGTTCATTATCAAAAGTTCTTTCCCTGGGGGAAATGTTTCTATTCCTTGACTCCCAGATTTGGCGCTCTTCCATACAAAATTGCTAGAAAGCTGATCTCCAAATAACTGAAGCATTGCAATATATTGTTTTTAAAACATGATCATTTAGCAGAATGTGGATTGGCTGGGTGACTTCTCCATGTTGCTGCCCCAGTTCTGTTTGGTCTGAGACTAAGCTAGAAGTTTCCAAATCTGACTCTAAAGTAATAATTTACAAAGCTTCACTTGGGAACTTTTAAAAAGGACGGAATGTTGCAATCCACCCTTCAAGATTTTGATTCCTTCATGGATGGGGAGAACACAAAATCGCAGTTTTAAAAAACTGTATTTTTTTAAAAGTATGTTTTGAGTATACCTCTGGGTATAGGCACACCAAGGAAGAACAGCTATTTTGAAGGAGAATAAGGTGATTCAAAAATATCAGAGATTTTAATGAACAACATGCAATGCTGTAAGAGTGAGTCAAGGGAGGACTGAGGAATTTACGACTTATGGAGAGAATGAAACACACACACAAATAACCCTAGGATGGGCATTTAAAGAAGGACAAGAGTTTATGGTGACTTTGAACAAATTACTTTTCAGCGCTTCATTTTCCCTATCAATAAAATAAAGATTATTTTCAATCCTCATCATTCTTGAGTTTTCAACATACTCCATATAATCACCACTTACTCTTCCTTGAAAACATCTTCCTTTGGCACTAAACTTGTATTCCAAGATCATTTCAGAAGATGCGTGAGACTGCAGATGGTATCAAACTTATGTATAGTCTTTTCTTATACAGACATACCTATGATAAAATTAGGCACAGTGAGAGACGAACAGCAATAACTAGAACGATTATGACAATATACTGTAATAAAAGTTAAGTTGAATATGATCTCTCAATCTCTGCCTTTCTCAAAATATCTTAGTGTAAGTAATGTTTTTGGACCACAATTGCCATGGGTAACTGAAACCACAGAAAGTGAAACCAGGGATAAGAGGGGACTACTTTATACTCTCTTGGCTTTCTTCCTGCTTATCTGGCAGGAATACTGCTTCTCTATTTCCTTTCCAGATTCCATCTCTTTTCCTAGCTATTAAATATAGTAGTACCTCACAATTCAGCTTAGGTTTTTTCTGTTTTCATTATAATCCCTTGGCCTAAACATCATCACCCATTCCAATGGCTTAAGTTGCATATGTGTGTGTATGTATATGTGTGTGTGTGTGTATGTGTGTATATATATATATATATATGTATATATATATATATTGTTGAACATCCATTATAATAATGTGTCCTTTTGTGGCTAAGGTCAAGCAGGATTACTTTCAGGCTATTATAAAAAATTGGGAGTTTCCTAAGCTTGGGGTTCTTAGCTGTGACTCAAGACTACTGCTGGCGCAAGTCCTTCCTGGGCTGCTTCATGATGCCCTGCGTGAGACCTGCCAGACAAGGGAACTACTGAGAATATGAAGCTGATGCTGCTTGTGTAATGTAGTCCATTGACCCAGAAGATTCGAATTTGCTGCCAGCATCCAGGAAAATGTAGTACACGGTATAATTTTTTAATTTACAAGAAGCATATAACCATAGTACCTCCACAACTCTTGACAAGACACAGTGAGTTGAAGAGAGAGAAGGAGATGAAGAAGTCAAACAGCAAGTTGAGATGTGTCCTTTAAGATGTTCATTGGACAACCCAGTCAAAAAATGGGCAGAAGAGCTCAAAAGGCACTTCTCCAAAGAAGAAAAGCAAATGGCCAACAGATACATGAAAAAATGCTCAACATCACTTATAATCAAGGAAATGCAAATCAAAATCACCATGAGATACCACCTCATACCTGAGAGGATGGCACACATTAAAAATACAGGCAACAACAAATGCTGGAAAGGATGTGGAGAAAAAGGAACTTTTCTACACTGCTGGTGGGAATGTGAACTGGTCCAACCACTATGGAAAGCTGTATGGCGATTCCTCAAACTGCTAAACATGGAGCTCCCATACGACCCAGCAATACCACTTTTGGGAATTTACCCAAAGGACACAAAAGCACTAATCCGAAAGGATACATGCACCCGTATGTTCATTGTGGCACTATTCACAATAGCAAAGGTATGGAAGCAACCCAGATGTCCAAAAATAGATGATTGGATCCAGAAGATATGGTACATATACACAATGGAATACTATTCAGCATGGAAAGAAGATAAACACATGCAATTTGCAGCGACATGGATGGAATTAGAGGGAATCATACTCAGTGAAATAAGCAAGAAAGAAAAAGAAAAATATCGAATGGTTTCACTTATAACAGGACTATAGGGAGGCCGGGTGGGAGAGAGACACTCAGCGGTGGGGGGTGGGGGGGAGAGGGAAGGATAAGGGCACAAAATGGAAGAGAGAATACAGGGGACCACGGAGATGGATCACAGGTGAATTGGTGGTGGGCTGCCCAAGGGGAATACAAAATGTAAAAGACATAAATAACAATTAAAAAAAAAAAGATGTTCATTGGAAAAGAAAATGGCAAGGAAGGGAGATGGGAAAGCAGATCAAGACTGGACAGTTGTCCTGACTAAATTCTCTGAGCAACAATGGGGGTCTTAACTCTGAACAGAGCTAGAGGAGGGCATTCCCTTTGAATGGGGAACCCATACAAGTCTGGAAGAGAAGAGGGATGTGGTGAAAACTGTTGGCTTGGAGATAAGCAGTTATAGCAGTCAAAAGCTTTTTGTGTGTCTCTGAGAAGGAATGTGGCAAATGAGGGGACCCTGAGCATTGTAAATCTGATCTTAAATCTCAGCTTTATTACCGATTGATTGATTGATCTTGGGCATGTTCTCTAATACTCTGAGTCTTTGTTCCTTACCTGTAAACTAAGGATAAAATACTTACTTTGTGTGATTAAATGGCATAATGCATGAAACACTCATAACACATGGCTCATACCCAATAAATAAATGATAACTACAGGATTAGGCTGTCTTGGCTAATTGTTACCTTGGAGGTTAGGAAAATCCAAACCCTTCCTCAGTGGTTTGGAAAGGGACTTGGTCAGGGTCAACTCTTGCTCCAAATTCTTGATCTTGTTGAAAACTCTATCCCTCCCTGTGCTTCCCAACCATGTTTCACTCTACAGATGAACAACTCAACTCCTTCCCTAAAAATGAATGAAACAAAGCATAAAATATAAAGCAACTAGACAATAAACATTGGTCATTCTCACCACAGGGAGTTTCATTAGCCATTACTCTCCTCTGACCTCACCCTGCTACTATGTTGCTGCTGTCCCTCATCTAATAAGAGACTTCTCCACATTTTTATAAATTTCTGGAACTCCCAAAGTCACCCCCCTTAAAATGACCTGAGGATAATTCCCAAATTTTTGTTCATTTACTGTTTATTATTCAGAGAAATTTGACTTTTTATTTTCTGTTCTCATTTTTATTCAAAATAGATTGGAAACCTTAGCTTTCTATGCAAAGTTTTAAAAATCCATTAAAGTGATTTGCTAAACCAGAGAGCAATTCTGTCCTAGACAAGTAGTTCTTAAACTTTGGCATGAATAAAAATAACCTGCAATGCTCATGTAAAGCTGCATGGTTCTATCATAAGCCCTCTGCCCTAAGGTTTGGATTCAGGAATATGTATTTTAGAAGCACTGAGGGTAGTCTATGGACACACTTTGAGCATCTTAGAGTGGCTCAAACAGCAGTCAGCTTTCATACATAAGACTGTTCTTTCTGCAAGATGGTATGAGACTGGTTTTGACTTAATTGTTCAAGAAAACTGTTCATCCATGGTCAAGTCTTTAATAATATTGTTTCCTCTTCATGGAGGAGGCAATTAGTAAAGTCCGTGGAATTCCTAAATCACAAAATGGTAATCCTAATACTCCAGATTTGTCAGTAATAATGATGTGGTTTGAAAGCAATGCTACTGGAGACAGTCTTACTTCCAAAAAGGGGAAGTCTTATCTGGTTACTGACCAGAACTCATTCAATAGGTTTCTGACCTGAAGGGGCTATAGAATAACAGATTATAAGGATTTTCTCTAGGTTGAAAAAATAAGGTTTCTATATCTGTCTTTTAGACTGTCAACAGTCCTTTGATGTTTTGTACAGCTTTAGGAGGCTCTGCTAGCTGCCTTAAGATTGAACACGCTACAATGATTATCCAGCATAACCAGATGACATATGAATCAGTTTTAAAGACAGAAGAAGGAGATAGGCATCTATAAAGATAATGAGACAGAAGATGACTAGGGATTTGAAAGAACTATGACCAAGCTACCTACCTTTTTTTGTCTCAAAAAAAAAAAATTCAAAACCAGAACAATATTTTCTCAAGATTACAATGAAAAACCAATTTTTAAATGAGTTAGGATATTAAAACTCTGATAATCTAAATTCAATTGTAAGTCACCCAACTTGAGAAAGCACTTCCTCAAATTCCAAAAGTAAATATTTAAATGTAGTTACATTTTAAAACTATCAGACAAATCAACTATCTGTGTATGATAAGTAGAATATATTCAATAACTTGCCTTTAAATTTTGAATTGTGAACTTTATTGTACAAAAATGGTATTTCAGTGAGGCCAGGAAGCTAGAAAGTGTGCTCACATGTAAATCAGTAGCATACCTTGCATCTCATTGCAAGTGATCCTATCTTCCCCTCCAGCAGTTAGTTATATGGGGGGAAGGGGTGAGGGGGTTGTTGACCTTCCATTCAAGAAAATGTATGTCTCATGATGAACATGCATTTTCCAATGGCTCTTTTCTGTTGTTTCCAAATAAACCCATTTTGTTGTTAGAATAACTGATTGCTTTTGTTTGAGGTCAACAACATATAATATACAAATGAAAAACCATTTGTAGTTTTAGGCAAATGGACAGTGAGCTATAGTAATGTGGAAAACTAGGGGAATTGTTTATAATCATGAGTATCTTTATGACATAAATAAAATGCTAATTTTATTTATTTCAAATTTTTATCTATAAAATTTTTGAAAAATCAAGTCACATCCGACCTTTGATTCTATTTTTCTTTACGCTGTACATTTAAGATATAAATCGAGGCCTCCCCGGTGGCGCAGCGGTTGAGCACTGCGCTGTGGAGCTGTCGGCAGCGGCGACGCGAGTTCGACGCCCGGCCGGGGAGAATCCCACATGGTGTGACAGACCTCTCCTGCCTCACCCGCTGCTCCCCTCAGCAGTGTACTTCTGATCTGCCTGTTCTGCTCCCCACTCTGTCTCTGGTGAACCCTCTCGCCGCCCTCCGCCTCTGGCCTGTACCCAGCTTGTATGTATAAATAAAAATTAAAAAAAAAAAAGATATAAATCGAGTGCTATATTATGTTAAAAAGACAATAGCTAAAATTAATTACTAATAATTATTACTAAAAGAAAGTAAAACAAAGAGATTCACTTAAAAATAACAAAAGGTGTCTTTATTAAATACACTCAACTTCAAGTTACAGAAGTTAATGAAATAAAACTTCAGAAATCTAAATGTAGTTCATTCGCCCAAGCTACAACAGACTAAGAGTAAAAATAGTATTATAGAACTGTCCAGGAGTATTCTCATACTCTTCTCCCATCCACACTGAAGTTTCGTCCAAAATCCTAAGAATCCTCACGGATTTGCACAAGGAACTTTTACTCTCTCAGAAATAGTTATCTAAGGAACTCTGTGACATTCACTGTCTTCCTCTTTTCCTCTGGCTTACTGAGGTACTTTTGCCTACTGCTTCCAAAGCCAAAAAAGCTCTTCCTTGCAGTGCTATCTGTACTAGGACTACCAATTCCCATTTTGGTAACGGTAAGTTTTCTACCTAACTAAATTTTTCATGGGCACCTTTCCCTGTTGCTTTTGTCTTCAACTCCAAAACTCCCCTGTACATCATAGCAAAACATATAATTATAAAATTTGTAGCTTTAGAACTCTGGCATAAGTTCAAGGAATAGACAATGTGTTCTGTTAAGCCTTTTCCTCTAACACTGGGCAATTGAGCTTGAAGCAAATTTTTCATATCTCTCTTCAGTTAGGATGAGTTTTTTCCATCCTCTGTAAATAGTCCTGCTCTACCAGCTGTACAGACATGCCCGAACATGCTCAAGTCTTAGGGCAAAAAGCAGTTTAAGCTCAAGCTGTGACCCCAGTTCTAAAAAACAAGTAGGTACTTTGAATGAGAGACTTAAATGTTAAATAAATGATTTATTATTAACTTTCTTAATTACAGTGTCCACTGAACATTGCTATTACACTAGGCATCTTACTCAACATAAAATAAGAGCAAACTCCTTTCTAGTAAGAATATAATTTAAATTGATAATCAAAATATGCTTTAGGGAGGTGTCCCTTGCAAAGAAAATCAATCAAGAAATATTTATAGAATGCCTCTTATATTAAAGGCTCTGTAGAAAGAGTAAATGCCTTGACCTTAACACGTGTGCATTTTGTGCTGATTATCTTTTGTGCTGAGCTCCAAACCTCACCCTTTTATACTCTGCTCTGGGTTAGGTCTGGAAACTTTATTTCCCAGATGCCTTCTCGTTAGGATCTGCCATGGAGACTTTAGTAAGGAGAGAGATGGGAAGGTAAGTGGAGGGACTGGACTTGCTTCCTATTTGCAATTCCTGTCAAAAGATAATCGCTATAAAATAATTCTAGTGTCTTTTGACATATGTAGTCTAGCTGTCCCATATCCCTTCATGGAGTCCAAGCTTAGCCAACTGTGCACATGCATTGGCCATCCCATAACGGAGGAATCTTCACAAAAAGGGGAGGTTCCAGGTTCCCTGTCCCACCTAATGAGGGGCAGAGGTCTAGAATAAATGAGTTATTCTGGAAAGATACATGAGGGAAGACATAGGAGGACAGACACATGGAGCACATGGTTCTCAGCTTTGGACTTAAACCAGAAACTTGGGGGACACTGAAGATCACATGGACTCGAAACACCACTTAGAGACACTTGAAAGAGACACATGGGTGAGAAACAGGTGGGGGAGGTGGCAGTGGCAGCCTTTATCTTGATTTGTACTTTAATTTTGGTCGTCTGGTCCCAAACTTGCTTGGCCCCTTTCACCCCTTTCCTATGGTTCACTACTGTAACAGGGTGGTCCCCAGGAGAAAGGGTGTGTCCCAGGTTCCCTGTCCCACCCAAGGTAGGGTGGAACTGAGCAGGATATAAGAAGCTTGAGAACAGGAAGAGACACACACAGAGGACACACAGAACACAGACAGAAGGCAGGAGGAGACAGAAGAAGGATGGAGAGCCAGAAGAGGCCCAAGGAGCAGAGAGACTTGTAAAGAAGCTGCACTGGCCTGGACTGATTGAAATAGATATGGGTGAGAGATGCTGGGGAAGTTAACGATGGCTGTGTTGATTTTGGTTTTGATTATGTTCTGTTCTGCTCAGAAATGTCTGACTGTTTATAGGTCCCTGCCGAAAGGTATTTTGGTTCCTCTCAGAATTGTCTGGCTGTTTCTGACCCTTATGTGTGGGTCCCTGTCAAAAGCTGTTCTAGACTTGTGGCAGGCTTTCGAGACTTGCTTTGGGTCAATCCCATTTGGGTGGACTTTTACCCATGAGGAGCTGGATAACATTGGGTGCTTGGCTAAGATACTATATTCTTTGTCTTCTCTGTCCTTTCTGATTGTATTAAAGTTTCTTTCCACAAAAGGTCCTGAATGTTTTGTATTGATGCGGCAGATGGCAGACCCATTTAGACCAGGGCAGGTCTGGGGGTTTTGGGGGTGCCGTGCCCCTCTCTCCTGCCCTGTAACACTACCAGACGGTGACTTAGACTTGTGGAAAACTTTTGGTCTCAGTGGCCCTGCTTTGCACCAACCCTGCTTGGCTGTGTATTTACCCCCATGGGGATGGGTAACTTTGGGTGTTTCATTGAGAACTATTACCCTTTCTTTCCTTCTCTTTCTGTGCACACGAATGTATTAAATTTCTTTCACACTAGAAGTACATTTGGTCTTTATGCGGCAGATGGTAGAATCTCTTTGGAGCATGGAAGCTTGGGGGCCCCAAGGTACCCCTCAATCTGCTTGCTAACGATACAACACATAACTCACTCACAGACCTGTTTATTAACTTAATGAAGACCCCTTTCTCCAAGCAACTAGTTGTTTCATTTAGTTCTTTATTTACTTACTTAAACTCCCCCCATTCCCAAACATACAAACCCAGCAGGTATCAGCCACCTCTTTTGGCACCCCACATTTGTCCTTACAGTTTTTCATTATCTATGTGATGGATTTCTTTTTTTTCTAATAGATTTTTTTTAAATTTTTATTTTTGCATAGAAGAACTGGGGCTTAGGCCAAAGGTACAGGGGGTGAGAGAATTCACCAGAGACAGAGTGGGGAGTAGAACAGGAAAATCTACTGAAATACACTGCTGAGGGGAGCAGCAGGCAAGACAGGAGAGGTCTGCTGCACCTTGTGTGGGTTAGTTCCCTGGCCAGGCATCAAACTCAGGCTACAGAGATGATAGTGCTAAGATTTAACCCCTAGGCTACCAGGGAGACCCTGTGTTGGGTTTCTTGAATTAAATCCCACTGTTTGAAATAACTACCATTGGTTCCGTTTGCTGCCTGAAATTTGATTGATAATTTTAACCAGATAGGTTTTAAATACCTGGTTAAGGAGATGAAATATATTCATGCAAAAAAGACATTTAGAAATATCACATTTGAAATGAACAGTTCCAATAAAATTTCTTACAGTTGTTCAAAAAAGCAAGGAAACAATTGCTATGGTATGACCAAAAACAGGCATTATGGCTTTGAAAATTTAACTTTTATTTCATTTTTAGCAGAATAATCAAAGTACTATCAGTCCCATTCTCTAGATGAGAAACATTGGTTCGAGACATTTAAACATATGGTTACATACATGTAACTAAGAGTGTAGCAGAGCTGAGATTCCTACCTAGGAATGTGTCATTCTAACACATTCTTTCCATTATACCATTTTGTTCAAAAGGGGTGAAATTTGAAGTAAACCTTGAAGAATGGACTTCAGATAGAATTGTCAGAATAGAGCACTTCAGTGCAAAAGAGCGCTAACAAAGGTATGACATTGGGAAAACACCAAGTGTGCCTGGGGGTAAGAATAAACCCAGCAAAGTTTTGTGATGGAAGGTATGGAGATACAGGACAGAAAAGGTAGGTTGGGACAAGATTAAGAAGGACCTTGATTGGCATGTGAGAAATTTAGAAACCACTTATTTTAAATCAGGGCTCATGGACGTAAAATGGCAAAAGTGAAGAGCTTTTTGGTATTGTTGAGTAATGGACTTTTATGTTATCAAGGCATAGTTATCAAAGGCTTTTAAACAAAATAAGAGAAAAAAATTTATAGATTACTGCCATCAAGCCAAGTGCTTAGAAAGGAATTTCAACTTTGTATAAATTTGGGGAGAGTAAAAAAAAAACTGACATCAAACAACAACAAAAAACCCTATGAAGAAAATTATTTTCATCACATCACATATTATAAAATTGAAATCCATCACATGATATTGAAAAACTGTAAGGACAAATATGGGGTGCCAAAAGATACTTGCTGGGCTTGTATGTTTGGGAATGGGGGGAGTTTAGGTGAGTAAACAAAGAATTAAATGAAAAACTAGTTGCTTGGAGAAAGGGGTCCTCATAAAGTTAATAATCAGGTCTCTGAAGGAGTTATGTGTTGTTTTGCTAGCCAAAAAAAAAAAAAAAAAAACTTATTCCTTGCTTTAGGTAAGTCAAAGTCTTAATCTATATGGCTTTGAGAAAGCAATAACCTACTTTTAAACAAAGGTGTTATTATTTGACAAATATATGCTGACAGGATAAAAAGAAGAATTATTAAAATGACCAGTCAGCATCACTAAATTGAGAGATACTTATCAAGTGGGCCACCAATCAGTTTGTCAGTGGACTATTGTGTTTGTTACAAACCTCCCCTTGAAGCAATTGGATTCAGACACATTACGGGTTAGTTAGACTTTTGTAGGCTAGCCTGGAAATTCAACTGTAATTTATAACGTCGTTTCCATGGCAAACTGCCTTTGAAAGTTCTAAACGGCAGACTTTCAAATTAACTTTTGGAATATAACCCATTTGCAACTTGGGAACTGCCTGTGTTTTGAATGTAGATTGTCTATTATAACCAGGGCTTTAACTCCACCGAATCTCAGAGGATTTGAAATTAGTTAGTACCTTTCTTTTAAATCCAATACTTTATTTGGGAAAAGGGGATTAAAAAACAGTAACCCACCTGGTGTGAAGAAACTTTTTCAATTAAAGTTCTGATTATAAGAAGGCAAGCATTTGGGCTATAAGAAGAAAGAATAAAATGATGAATTAAAAAATACCTGAGTATTTATGTACGAGAAGATACAGTATTTATCATTTTACATAAGTTGTCTCTACAATGCAAGGATAACACGAAGTAAAAAACTGAGTTTATCATCCTTAAAATGCCCACTTAAACTATTCTTAATAATCACATGTGGATATTGTAGGTGAAATTCTTCTAGACTGGATTATAAAGATTATTACAGTAAATTTCCATTGAACAGTACACAAAAAGTTGCAAGCAGGTAAAGACCTATAAATGATACCTGGTACTAAAAATTATTTCTCTGGAAGTGGATGAAATGCTTATTGTTTTAAGTCTATAAAAAATTTGATTGGATTTCCAGTTAATTTTACTTTTTCGAGTTATATCTTTGTTTCCTTTTTAATAAGAGAATAATGAAATAGATGCAGCATAGTAAGAACTACTTCTCTCTTCTATCAACTCCTACTTTATTGAAGACTCTAGTTAAGTTCATTAAATTCATAGCTGATAGGTTTTAAAGGTACTCTATATATAATGTAAAATTCTAGTTTCCCATCAGCTAGGTATGTTTATGAATGTTAGTGCTCTCTTAATGAAAACTCACTTGTTATTTTACCCTAGGAATTTCTGTTCATTTCCTTGTTTTGTAAACCTGATGTCTTCCTAGTTCTTTTTATCACATAGAGGGTAGGAATTATACTATTTATAGTGAAAGCTTAATAACATTTCTTCTGTTAGATACCCTAAGTAGCATTGAAGCTTTAGCTTGACAGAAGAAAATTATCATTTTTGTATAGAATTTACCTGGTCATTTTGTAATAGGGTGATCCCCAGGAAAAAAATGTGTGTTCCAGGTTCCCTGCCCCACCCAAGGAAGGGTGTAGTTGAGAAGGCGAGGTAAGAAGCTGGAGAAGAGAGGAGAGACACAGAGAGACAGAATAGAACAGATAGAAGAAAGAAGGAAGCAGGATGGAGAGCCAGAAGAGGCACAAGGAGCAGAGAGACATATAAAGAAGCTGCACTGGCCTGGACTGATTGAAACAGATGTGGGTGAGAGACCCGTGGGGAGGTTGACTATGGCAATGCTGATCTTGGTTTTGATTTTGCTCTGTTCCTCTCAGAATTGTCTGACTGTTTCTGACCCTTTTCTATGGGTCCCTGCCAAGGGGTATTTTGGTTCCTCCCAGAATTGTCTGGCTGTTTTTGATCTTTTTCTATGGGTCCCTGCCAAAAGGTGTTTTAGACTTGTGGTGGGCTTTTGGGCCTTCCTTGGGTCAATTCCATTTGGATGGACTTTTACCCACAAGGGGTTGGATAACATTGGGTGCTTGATTTAGATACTATATTCTTTGTCTTCTCTAATTCTATTAAAGTTTCCATTAAAGGTCTTGTATGTTTTGTATTGATGAGGCAGATGGCAGAACGTATTTAGAATGGGCAGGTTTGGGGGTCCTGGGGTGCCCCCTCCCTGCCCTGTAACACTTTATTTTTAAGTCCTTCATCTCGTGTAGGGTAAATGGAACAATGACCAGGGTTTTCCGCTCTCCGATCTATGATAGACCTCTGCAGACCTATACCCATGCCTAATGGCAGGCACCTGGAGTAGGGTGTGCGTGAGTGGGCACACCTGGGCCTGGAGAGACTGGGCATATAAAGGCGGCATCACAGAGCAGTAACGGCAGCAGAAGAAGCAGCAGCAGAGACGGGAGAACAGAGCATGGAGCAGAGGGCTGTTTGGGGTGCAGTAGAGAGGCCACAAGAGAACACCAGAGAGCCTGAGAGAGTGAAGATTTGCTGGGAGGCCTCTCAGCCCCCAGGCTCCATTACCTGCCCTGTACCTGGTTGCCTCTCTACAAAAGATAATTAAAAGCCTAAAAAGCCATTGAGGGCTTCAGGACTCCTCCTTTATCTGTGCCCAACTCTATAGACAACCTGCTCCCGAGTCGCTCTACACCTTGGTATTCCTCGTAATGCCAATTGAAAGCCATTAGCCTAGAGTCAAAAAGCCTGTGTGCTAGTTTACTCACTGAACAGGTACTTCTGAGGTCCACATGTTAGTCTGTTCATTGCCATTCAGTTCTGTGTTTTAATTTCTACTATGATTTCAACTATATAGTTATGTAGCAGTACATTTTTTTTCTTCCCAAACATTTAAAACTCACTTTTCTTGAATTTTAATTAAAAAAAAAAATCCTGGGTAGAGAACATGTTTTATATCATTACTGTACTTTAAAGTTATTGAAACCTCTTTGGTGACATAATGTGCTCATTTCTTAAAAATGTGTACTTAAAAAATGTATTTTCTCTGTTTGGCGCAAAAGTCTATTCACATCTACTGCATGAACCTTATTAACTTTGTTGTTCAACTCCAGTATTTTTAATCATTTTGAGAGAACATGAGAATGCCCCAGTTTCATCAACAGACACATCAACATGATCAATAAGGAAACAATAACCTTCAATGAGAAATTAGAGCACATGAGCTTAGTAGATATTTTTAGGGCACGTACTCCCCAAAACCTGAGTACACATTCTCCTCAAGTGCACATGTACATTCTCCAGGATAGACCATATATTAGGTCACAAAACAAGTGCCAACAAATTCATGAAGTTTGAAATCATATCATATATCTTCTCTGGTGTTTTAGGGAGCAAGACACATATTGGCATTAGTTAATTTTAATGTTAAAAATTGGTGAGTCCATCTGGGAGAACAAGGAACGAAGTTCTCAGGCTTTACTCTGATTAAATATCTTTAGCTCCTAGTTTAAAACTGCTAACCCATCATATTTTTCATATTTAACTGCTGAACATATAAATACATGAATAAAGAACAAGAAGAAAAACTAGCAAAATTTGGTTAACACATTCTAGTAAATATTTTGACTGTAAAAAATGAAACCAAATCATTGTGTTTAATCAATGACTGAAAATTAAAATAAATTAAATTGCATGATTTAAACACACTTTGCTGTTTCTCAGATCTGTACAGATTCATTGTATTCTCTAGTTATGCTGGAACTGCTTTATGTATTTCATTGTGACTCATTTCATTCCTTAAAAACTAAAAAATGATAAAACTTATAAGAACACCATCACAACCTATAAAGTGAATTAGCGATTCACTAAACTGATTTACCTTTGCTTATATTTTCAAGTTATTTTTAAACACATATTCTTTTTGTAACAAGAAAAAAGTATTAAACTTTGTTGGAAAATATAATAAATATTAAAGAATTTGAAACAGCTCACGATAAGAATTTATGGTACAAGATGATTGTGGATCAATTTTTTCCCACTATCACTGTACTTTAACATTTAGCTGAGTTCAAAGTAAAGACTTTCTTTGTTTACTGAAAACAGATTCTAGCAGGTAGTTACAGTATTTAAACTCTTTGAAGAAAAAGATATATTTAACTATTATGTATCATTATTAAAACATCCTGCCTTTTAAAAGCTCAAAGAGAAAGACAAAAGGACCTAACCTTACTGCTATTTCCAACTCAACTAGGCAATTATTCCAGTTTGGATGGAAATTATATCCATCTAAAATGGATAAATTATTACAAACTAATCTTCCTTGCATGTCCCACTGCTTCTTGTCAGTCAAATCTAAAGAAACATGAATCCAACCTCCAATTTTCCTTTTGGCTCCAATAAACAGGCTTATTACACGTTTTTTGTATGTTTGCTTGTACACACAATCTTGCTTCTGTTAATGAGGTTTAACATTATCTTCCTAAGCAGTAGTACTTGCCCCCCCAGAATTGAATGGATAATACAAGACATGTAATTGTTTGGTTTGGGCTTTGATAAAGTTTTATTCCAAGTCCTTTGGCTGTGATAAGGTACTGTAAATTTGTTTGGGTGTGATAGTCATTCCTGCAGGAGTCATCAAGTATACCTCTAGAGATTTGTTAGTGGGAAGGTTTTGCTCTTTTTCATGAAATTAGGAACAGTCTTAATAGTATTGCCAGTTAAATTAATTGAATTATCAGACCCTTTTCACAAAGTTAATTTTTATGACTTGTAAGCTTGATCCTTACCCAGCCGTCCTCCATAGCTTTCAAACCTCTGGGTTACAGTTCCAAAGTCTTCCAGCTTTAAACTGGCCAAAGAACTCATGATTTTATATAATTAATATTTTGAGGGGTACAAATTGAATTTAAAAATGATGTTAAGGAGTATCAAATAACTTTGGATATCTGTCATAAGTGCAATGATTCAAAAAGGAGTATGTCTAAACAGATTAGAGACTTGACTGCGATCATCATAAATTTAGACTGGAAAATTACAGGATATAATTTTTGGCCTGGTGGGATGTGTTTTGAATTTAAAAACTCGTTATTTTTGGTAAAACGTTGAGTTTGTATATTTCAAATGAAATGCCACCATGTTAAATTACCTGTTCTAAAATGAAGACCTTCATTCTCCTCACAAAGCTCTTCCTCCGAAGTGCAGTGTGATAAATTAAAACTTAGATTGTGTACTAAATTGGAAGTATGAAATACCACCTTTAATGACTTAGGAACCAAGGTTTTGCAAAATCATGGTTACTCAGGGGACTGGTTTACTTCCACAAATGCAAATGTATACATTCCAAAAAGACCAACTGCCTTGCCTCATTACTAGAGTAGAGTTTCAGTTAAATATATATTTCCTTCTGAATGTGTAAATTTAAAACCTTGAACTCATTGTATGCTAGCATTCTTGCAACTGCACAGTTAGCCTCCAATAAAAAGTTCTTTCCTCAAGAAAGTTCATCAAGGACCTGATGACCTAATTCTTCTCTGCAGGAAGTCTTGCACTATGTCCCCACCACCTGGGATTTTATTAAGGTGTTTGGGACAGTAATTTTAAGTTATTATACTTAGTTTGTTGGCCACAGGCTATAAATGTAGGCTAAGTGTAGGGTAAACGAGAATTATCAGGGTTTTCTGCTCTCCCCTCAATGATGGACCTCTGCAGGCTTACGTGCATGCCCGATGGCAGACACCTGGAGTAGGGTGTGGGCCTGCATTAGTGCACACACCTGAGCCAGAGACTGGGCTTGTAAGTGGAAGAATTAGAAGCAGCAGCAGCAGCAAGAGCAGAGCATGGAGCAGAGGGCTTGCCTGTCCTGTACCTGGTTGCCTCTCTACAAGAGACCAGTAAAAGTCTAAAAAGCCACCGAGGGCTCTAGGACTCCTCTTCCTTTTGACCCGTCTGCACAGCTCTATAGTGAACCTGTGCTTCTCTGGTGTTCTTTCCTGCCGTGACACTAGGCATAAGGGAATAATATCAATGTCCATTCTGGCAGCATGGGAAACCCTAGTCTTAAATATAACTTGGGAGTAAAAGGCAACTTGTACTAACAGTCTCCCACTCCCAGCTTCAGACTTTGTTCCCCTCTCAGATTCTATCTTCAGGAGTAACACTTCATCCCCCGGCTCGGCATAATGCTTGCTGTCAGCTCATGCTGTATTTTTTTTTTTAAAGATTTATTTATTTATGCATACAAGCTGGGGTACAGTCCAGAGGTATGGGACGGCGAGAGGGTTCACCAGAGACAGAGGGGAGAGCAGAACAGGCAGATCAGAAATACACTGCTGAGGGGAGCAGCGGGCAAGGCAGGAGAGGTCTGCCGCGCCATGTGGGATTCTCCCTGGCCGGGCGTCGAACTGGCGTCGCCGCTGCCGACAGCTCCACAGCGCAGCGCTTAACCGCTGTGCCACCGGAGAGGCCCTCATGCTGTATTTCTTGCTGGAAACTGCCCTCTGCCTTAGAGAACTGCCTTTTTTACAAGGACCTACCTCCTCTAAGGGGCAGCTGTGGCCAATGACTGGATGATATGGGAATAAAAGACCCTGCCCTCAGGTTTCAATTTGGGACAAATCTGAGAGGTCACCTGTAGCGACAGGAAGGCATGGGGCATGTTCTCTACGAAGCTGCGCAGACGGGTCAAAAGGAGGAGTTCTGGATCCCTCGGTGGCTTTTTATACTTTTAATTATCTTTTGCAGAGAGGCAACCAGGTACAGGCCAGGCAATGGGGCTGGGGGGCCGGGAGGTTGGCAGGCCTTCCAGCCCCCAGCAAATCTTCACTCTCTTGGGTTCTCAGGTGGGGGTCTCTGTTCCATGCTCTGTTCTTTCCTGCCTCTGTTGCTCCTTTTGCTTCTGCTGCTTCTGCTGCATCCTCTGTGATGCCACCCTTTTATAATCAGTTTCTCCAGGCCCAGTTGTGACAACTCACACAGGCCCACATCCTACTACAGGTGCCCACCATCAGGCATGCGTATAGGCCTGCAGAGGCCTATCATTGATGGGAGGGCAGAAAAACCTGATGACTCTTTCATTTACCCTACATCACCCCAGTCCCAGAACTTCTGACAGGACTGACTGAGGCTTCAATTGCATAGCTTTTCAAGTCAGTGTCTCATTCTCAACTGCATTCTTCACTTCCTCAAAAGTCTATCTTCTGAAAGCACTCTCCACGTGAACATTTTGCAAATCAATATCTCATTGATTACAATCAACACCTCAACTATTCCTAGTTTCAGGGAAGACAATTTAATACAGAGACTGTGATCACAGGCTGGTCTATTGTGTTGGTAGAACATGTGGCTATACAGATTGACCTTCTGGACAAAATATTACTACTGCCTAAGCAGGTGCTTGATATTACTGTCAACAAGCCATTTCTTTGAATTAGTCTGAAAGCATCTAACATGTAGGAAAGTTTATACCTTTGATTAATACATGAGTTTCCAAGCATGAAAAAAAGGACCTCAGGGAGAATACAGACTACCATGTAGGTAAGATTGGATGAGCTATGGAAAAGGAGAGGGGAGAAAAGATCTTCTGTGGCTCAACTTGGAGGAGCAGTGCATCATGGGGTTCTCTGAACCAACTGGTGTTGTATTTGTGTGTGGTTGAGAGAGGAAGGAGGAAGGCACAGAAGGAGAGTAAGCACCTGGAATCAGGGATGCTAAAGAAAGACCGTGGAAAGGAGCTACTACTTGACAAGCTTTGCTTTAAGATGACTCAGATGAAGCTACTCTAGATCACCTCTGCCCCACACAGGCACTTTTCTTTTTTTAACTCCTTTCCCTGTTCATTTTAGTGCTTTTGTGTTACGTTATTTAAACATTTATTAGTAGTATGCTTCTTCAAATGCCTTATAGTACTAGCACAGAACTACGAATATAGTAGGTGTTTAAATATTATCTGTTGAATGAATGACTAAATAGACATACAACAGAAATATAATCCAGTTAGAAAAGAAAAAAAAATCAGTTATCCAAAGGTCTTAAATCTGTGGTTTCAGAAACCTTTAAAATGTGGGATTTGAACAATGTTTTCTGATAGGAAGCAAAAGCAAGATATATTTTTATGTTGACTGAATTCAAATGATATTTTTGAGATGGCACTTTTAATCTCCAGTTGCTAATGATCTAAACATCCTGTCATAAGAGATAATAGACTTCATGTAATTTCAGTACATGTCACAGCTCAGTGAGAGCAAAGAGACCTACTAGAAGGTTATGTGCATTATGTAAACTCTAAGGCATAAATAGTTTCTTTTTGTTCAGGGATTTCCAGACGCCCCCCTCCTCTGTTGAACACAACGTTCTGCCTTGTGCCCGAGAACAAAGATGTGGACTGCAGAGACTTCTGTGTCTAGAGGCCTAAATAGCTGTAAAATGACTCCATTTCCATATGAAATGACCAGGCTCCTATTTCCCTTAGACAAAGTCTAGATATATTCCTTTCTTCCCCTTAATCCCACTGACCAAAATATTCAGGTAAAGCATTTCTAGGAACAGTTTGAAATGATGATAATAACCATTTTACCACACTCCAGTTTTCTAGGAAAAATGATTTGTTTTTTCATTGATACTGATTAAGAACAACCCATAGTTCCTTCTTCCTCCAAATAAAATATCTAACTAAAAATACTGAAATTCTGTATGTAGTCAAAAAGTAAAATGTATGGGCTAAAACCCCACTTAATGATGGAAATGGGATTGAGTACAATAGTGCACCAAGTGATGATCTTTTCCTCAATGGTTACATTTGTACTTCTTCCCCTTGGTCTTACCTCACCCTTGAGGTGGTCTGCAATGGCATTATCATTTGAAATGGTTGAAGTACATGATATTTTAAAAAGGCACATTTAAAGTCATATCCAATAAATGGAATCTATGTTGAAAGTTTAATAATTATGTATAATAGTAGGAGCTTAATTACCTAATAACATCTTTTAATCGGAAATGCATCTGATGCACTCTGCTCTTGGGAAAGATGAGCAAGTTACAGAAAAACTGGTGATAATGGTGACAATATCAAAAGCAACTTTCATAGGAAAAGTTTCCTTCCAGAAAAATTGTGCCCATGAATAAACACATGGTTGAATTCTCCCACTTAATCCCACTGAGCATAACTGAAATAATTTTGGGCAACAAAAACTCAATAATATTCTCATGCAATATTTATTTTTTTAAGGATAGATTTATGATGAACTTACAATGTAATTCAAGCTACTAAATGGATTAATATTTTATTTGGTATTAGGAAATATGAAGCAATACTTTCTGGATGACATAATTTTGGTTTTAAAGATTTTATATGAAATTTTTTTTCTTGACGATAACTAAGCAGTAGGAACATTTAAGTAAAATATATAAATAAAACAAAACAAATTAAAAATATCATTAGCATTACTGGAAGATAATTTTGTCTTATTTTATGGGACATTGGCAGAGCAGAAGCCTTTCCTTCAAATAATTGAAATATAAGTTAAATTCTTATATTTTTCCATTTGACCAGAAATATTACAGTGCAGGCTAGAAATGAGATCAGTAACTGAAATTATATTTGCTGCACTATCCATAACCAGTTCTTGTTTCTAGAACCAATGCAAAGTCAACAAAGATTTGCAGATTTATGTTATCCTTCACATATATATCTGCACAAGCTAAATAAATGACAATAATAATAAATGTCTGATTGTACCAATAGCGGTTGCCTTCCTATATGCAAATAATACATCTGAAGAAGAAATAAAGAAAACCATTCCATTTGCAATTGTACCAAAAAAAAAAAATTAAATACCTGGGAATAAACCTCACAAAGGAGGTGAAAGACCTATACAAAGAAAACTATAAAACATTGATAAAAGAAATAGAAGAAGATAAAAAGAAATTGAAAGACATTCCCTGCTCGTGGATTTTGATAAAGAATTAACTATCAAAATTTCCATCCTACCAAAAGCAAGTTACAGATTCAATGCAATTCCATTGAAAATCTCAATGGCATTCTTCAAATACATAGAACAAATATTGATAAAGTTCTTATGGAACCACAAAACACCTTGAATAGCCAAAGTGCTCTTGACTAGAAAAAGGAAGAATGGAGGTATGACACTCCTATACTTCAAACTATAATACAAAGCCATAATAATTAAAATAGCATGGTACTGGAACAAAAACACACACGGACCAATGGAACTGAATTGAAAAATCAGACATAAAGTCATACACACACCCCCCCCCCCCCACAAAACTAATCTATGAAAAAGGAGCAAAGAATATGCACTGGAACAAAAAACAAAAAACAGTCTCTTCAATAAATGGTGCTGGGAAAACTGGACTGTTACATGCAAAGATCAACTCAAAATGGATAAAAGACCCGAATGTAAGACCTGAAACCACGCAATACATAGAAGAAAACATGGGCAAAACACTCCATAACATACATCTCAGAAACATCTTTAAAGACTCATCCCATGGCCTCCCTGGTGGTGCAGGGGTTAAAGTCTCAGTGCTATCAAGCTATCACCAGCCACTGTGGCATGAGTTTGATCCCGGCCAGGGAGCTAACCCACATGGTGCAGCAGACTTCTCCTGTCTCGCTCACTGTTCCCCTCAGCAGTGTTTTTCAGTAGATCCACCTGTTCTTCTCCCCACTCTGTCTCTGGTGATCCTCTTACCCCTGAACTTCTGGTTTAGACCCCAGTTCTTGTATGCATAAAGACAAACAAATCTTTAAAAAATAAAGACTGATCCACCAAAAGAAAGAAAATGAAGGAAAAGATAAACAGCTGGGACTACATCAAAATAAAAAAAAAAAAGACAAAAAAACCCTTCTGTACAGCAAAAGAGACAATAAAAGAAGAAGAGACGCCCCACAGATTGGGAGAACATATTTGCACTACACAAAACTGATAAGGGACTGATAGCAAAGATATACAAAGAGCTAACACAACTCAACAAAAACAAAATAAAGAATCCAGGCAAAAAGCGGGCAGAAGAACTTAAAAGACACTTCTTCAAAGAGGAAATGCAGATGGCCAACAGGGCCATGGAAAAAATGCTCAACATCACTTATAACCAGGAAAATGCAAATCAAAACCACAAAGAGATATCACCCCACACCAGTAAGAATGGCCACATTAAAAAAAAACTAGCAACAACAAATGCTGGCAAGGATGTGGAGAAAATGGAACCGTCTTACATTGCTGGTGGGAATGCACACTGATCCATGGAATACTGTGTGGAGGACCTTCCAATTACTAAAAGTGGAGCTACCATAACTCTGCAATTGCAGTCCAAAAATCTACCCAAAGGACACAAAAACATTAATTCAAAAAGACACTTGCACCTCTATGTTCATTGCAGTATTATTTATAATATCTAAAATATGGAAACAATCTAAATGCCCCCAAACAGATGACTGGATCAAGGAGATGTGGTATATATACACAATGAAATACTACTCTGCAATCAAAAAAGATAAACTTATGCCATCTGCAGCAACATGGATGGAGCTGGAAGGGATTATGCTCAGTGAAGTAAGTCAGAAGGAAAAAGAAAAATATCAGATGGTTTCACTTATCGGAGGAACATAGGGAAACCATACAAGGGATCAGAAAAAAAAAGCAAAAACTAGCAGTCAAACTATAAATTGGAGATATTCATCAGAGAAGGGTGAGGGAAAGGGATCAAAATGGGAGGGAAGGAAGAGCAAAAGAGTACATGGTGATGGTTTATGGGTGTCTTGGTGGTGGTAATTTTATGGAGACAACACCTGAGAGGAGAAATCAAACATCGTACAAAAATGAATAAGCTTGTAAAAATAAATAAATGAAAAAAAAAACGATGAAAAATTGTACCTGAATCCTTTGCTTCTTGAAAAAGAACAAAATAATGAACTGAGAAACCCAGGTGTGCAGCTTGAGAAGGGAAACTAGTCCAAGTTTCTGTTTTACTTGATACACGTAATCTCATTTGCTTTTCTTTTTTTATGACATATAACTGACATATTACATTGTATTATTTTTAGGTACACAGCTTAACAATTTATACATGTGTATATTGTAAAATGATTATCACCAAATAAGTTTAGTTGACGTCTTTTGAATCTCTTCACCCCTTTCTACCCTCACTGCCGTTGCAGAGGTTCGCATCTTTATCATCTCTGTCCCCATTTACCTCCAATGCCTCTCCTTCAGTCCATTCATTCTCTCCACAAATTTGCCCTTCTTTCCTTCCTTCCTTCCTTCCTTCCTTCCTTCCTTCCTTCCTTCCTTCCTTCCTTCCTCCCTCCCTTCCTTCCTTCCTTCTTTCCTTCCTTCCTCCTTCTCCCCTTCCCTCCCTCCCTTTCTTCTTTCCCTCTCTCAATAGATTTTTATTGAAGTAACATTGGTTTATAACATTATGTAACTTTCAGGTGTACACCAGCCGTGTATACCAAAAGTCTAGTCTCTATTGGTCACCATAACATTGACCCTTTTCACCCATTGTGACACCTCCTCCCCCCAACTCCCTTCCCTTTTGGTAACTACCAATCCATTCTCTGTACCCAAGTGTCCATTTTTTTTTTGTTTGTTCATTTGCTTTACTTCTTTACCTTTCACGTGAGCAAATTCATAAAGTATTTGTCTTTCTCTGTCTGATTTATTTATCTTAGCATAATACCCTTCAGGTCCACTATGTTGCAACATGGATTTCATCTTTGCTTTTTGTAGCTGATTAGTATCCCATTGGGTGTGATGTATATATCACATGTATGTATCCCTTCTTTATTCCAGATTTGTATTCTTAAAACATGAATATGATCATATCCCTCATTCAATGGCTCCTTCATTCTGTCTTCCACCCTCATTTCCTACTTGTGCTGCATATACCCAGATCACTCTGAACTTCCCTGCCCTTCCATGTACTACTCTATCTGTGTGGAATGCCTTTTACCTTGTTTACCTCGTTACTTTTTCAGTATCACTTCCTCTAATTCTTTTGCTATTTTCTCTAAGCAGAGGATGTTGCACTTTTCTCTGTGCTTTCAGAGTACTTTGTACATATTTCTAATTTAAGTAACAATTTTATCTTTTAATTATTTGATTACACATTGTTTTTCTCTTTTACATTCTAAGTTACTGGAGAGTAGGGAATGTCTTGTTTATAGTTTCATCTCTAAGCCTAACACCTTGACTGATTCTGAATTGCCACTCAATAAATATTTGATGAATGAAAACACCAGAGCTAATATGTTCCTGCAATTTATTACTAGATTTGTATGGGATATGGTACTATCAGCACTGTATTGATTATGCACAATATTGAGAGCAGTAACAACCAGAATTTTCTTCCTAGTTTGTGCTCCCAGAGGAAAATACACATTTAATTTGCTTGAATACTGGAGATGAAATAGCATAATTACCCAAAATACTGGATGAGAAAATTGTACATGGCTCAGGAGAACAATGTATTCTTTGACATTAGCCATGAAAGCTTTCAAAACAAAAATATAAATTCTCCTTGCCTCTGGGCTGTTTTCCGTGGTCTCTTTTCTGCAAAAGATCACATTTTTCTTCCTGCACATATAATATTTTTAAGAGTACTCTGCTTTTATGAAGTATTCTGCAACCCCTAGTTAACCTATTTAGATCTCAGTGTTCTTATCTGTATAATGAGGCTAATGGCACTAAGCTGTTCTCCCAGGGATGTTTGATTAAATATGTTTCTTGACATTGCACAGATCCTGCATACATCAGCAAGGATTTTCAAAATAAAATGTCCTATATGCACAGAAAGTTGTTCCATTTGGCATTGTTTTAAGAGCAAGCACATTTCCAAGAGGGAACATTTGCAAACATTTCAAAACGGGTCTAAGGTAAAAATTGTTATGACTGCACTGAATGTTTTATTTGAGGTTGATAAGATAGGCAAGTATTTCAAAACATCTCCACCCATAATTTTTAATGGAAAAAGCAAGACTTTGTGGAATGTGAGATAATTTTATCTTTGCTCAGTATAATGGTTGTTATAGGGGATTTTCTAGTATTATTTGCTCCAAGAAGCCCTATGTCTTGTATCTTCTTATAGTGCTCCCTTTGCCATATAAAGCAGGAAGAGAACCCAGCCTTCCTGACGTAGTGCCCCGCTCTGGCAATTTTCCTCCATTTCATGTAGCAAGAAAGGCGGTATGGATTTTCCACAAAGACACAGCTTCACTTGCTTAGGATCACTTTTTCTACAACTTGATTTTTTTTCTCTTCATCTGACCCCTCCCTTACTTCTACTACCCTTTATGACAACTACTAGTTTTTCTTCCAGTGATAGATGAACCCAGACAGTTGGAGAGGAGAAACCAGTAGATAAAAAGGGAAATAAATGAAAACTGAGGCAAATACAGACAAAACATATCCTAGAATGCTTCTGAGATGCTGAAAAATATAATATTAATTTAGATTTCTGCACCAAAATTATAGGATAATATCTAACCCACTCTCTTCTATCATCTTTCCAAAATTTAGACTTAGTTGTTAACAGGTGAATAAATGAATGCTTCCTTCAGTAAAATTGGCAGTCTACCCAGGGAAAATAACAAATGCAAAAGCTCTGACTATAGGAACTGGTACAGCAAGCTTTGATTAAGTCTCTTAGCTTGATGTGCAACATCTGGAAATTTTTTTTGACACTAAACAAACTTTTTATTGAAACATAATATACCAAAGAAAAATGCACATAGTATAAACTTGATGGATTTCCATAAATTGAACATACTCATTAGCCAGCAACCTGTGGAGAGATTTTTGTTTGTTTGTATTTTGTTTTTTAGATAAGCCTTTAGGACACTTTTCCAGACCCAGTAAGTCAGAATCTCAAAATTTGAGGCCCAAGAATCTATATAAATTCCTCAGTAGATTCTTTTGAAAGCAATTGGGTGCTGGGTTTCATTGGTGAACTACTGTCTGGATCCTAGGGTGCATGAATTAGAAAGGGAGGGGAGGAGAGGAGGGGAGGGGAGGAGAAAGATAAGTAGATCGATAGATTAGGTTAAGTTATGGCATCCTGCAGGGAGGTAGAGTGAGGAATTTCCCTGATTTTGGTAGATTTCCTACAGTTGTTTGAAGAAGGAATGATGGCAAAAAACTTCCACTTGGCTCCCGGAATTTACTTACCTTCTATTGTTTAGTCATGAAATAAAGACTGTTGCAGCTAGATGTGGTCCTATAAATAAATTTTAGCCAATGGGATGTAAGCAGAAGTGTCATATGTGACTTCTGGGAAATCTTTAAAGGCTTGAAGTGCACTTTCCTTGACCCTTTCCTTCTAGCTTGGGGCTAGAATATGAAAGTGCTGGCTAGAGCTCAAGCAGGCATTTTGATCCAGGTGAAAGGTAGAACAGAAAGCTAGGAGGAACTTAAGTTCCTTTATAGATTTCATGCCAACTTTGTAGTACCAATTCTGAACTTTCAACAGAATGATATTCTGTGTTTTGGTTATTATTCATCAGGGTTTTCGAATACTACAGTTGAACCTAATCCTAACTCATGTTTGAAAAGGTGGTTATCTTTTAAGAAGATGATGTTCTTTGCCACAAAATAACTGAGAGAAAATTTGGGTTTTGATAATCAACTTTTAAACAAGATAAACTTGTTTAATATTTTATAGGAAAGAATTCAATTTCTGGGAGATAGTTATGCCATTGGTTTCTTTCCATAGGCTTGGAACAGATTTTATCTGGTATCTGGAGCACTTTGGTAGGATTCTTCACAAAGCACCATGCCTCTATGCAGAGTGTTAGCCTGACTATATCATAGATTTAGGGGTAAGGGCTAGATTTAGGGATTAGGGCTAGTTACCAGCCAGCAGCTAAGGATACTGGGTTTAGTTCCTAAAGAGATGAAGCTGGCATAGGCCATATGTGTTGTCCGGTCTAAAGTCAAGATGTGCTGGAGTGGGCTGTAACTGCAGCTCCAGTGCCAGTGGGAGAACTGAGACAGACACCAGTTATTGGGCTATACCCAGTACATAACATAGAGCTCAGTACGGAACTGAGGCAAAGATCAGGGAATAGCAGAGGGTCCAAGGCATCAGAATATCCAGGACAAACAGACCCAGGTCACCAGCAAGACCAATTCCCAAGGCCCTACTCACTGGTGCCTGGGGTTCCTAATGCATGTGTACTCTTACATTGATCAGAAGCCAGTAAGGGCTGAGGCTATTGGTAAAAGATAGCAGTGCCTGAGTCTGAAATAGATAAGAGAATGGTCATTGTGTGATGTTTTGCAAGTTATTGAACTTTTCTTAGTCTCAATTCCCTCATCTGTAAAACTGGGACTAGTAATATCTAGATCATAGAATAAAGAAAAAAATTAAGTGCAAGGAATTTACATATTGTGATGAGTTATACAATTGTAAATTATTATTACTATCTGGGGAGAAGGATGGCAGCAATTTAACTCTGAGGAGCAAATTTCCACAACATTTCAGTTGAGATGAGTATAATTCATTTGTTTGAAATGAAAAGGGGTAGCGTTATGGAATCAGATATAATTACTAAATTTGTAACCTGGTCAGGAAATTTATGTCAGAGAGATCCTGTGTGCTTATTTGTGAAAAATGAAAGAATTTTAGTGTTTATTTTGACACAAATTTGCTTATTTTTTAATTATTTCTTGGGTGATCTGTTTTTATCTTAAAAAGAAAAAATTGATGAAAATACATGGGTCCCCCAGAATCAAGAGTGGCCATGTTGAGAGCTGTTGAACACTGTGTTCAAGACAACCATTAGGGATCAAATACATGAGTCAAGAGTTTGCTTTTCACCATAAAAGCAGCACTGAAACATATGGTTTACAATTGTATTTGTCACAATAAACCACATTTTATAGGCAAGAGGTGTAGCTGACTTATATCCTAAATTGTGTGAGGCTGTGCTGTCAGGCTGGCGCTAAAGGGATTTGGAAAGATTTATGAGTTTGAGTGACAGCCAAGGTGATTCTTGAAATTGACTTTTAAGGTGTCATTTTGGTGAATGACAGGTTATAGTTGCTAAAAAAAAAAAAACCTCATAAAAATAAGGAGTTTGTTTTTAAATGGCAGTGAGACTATTTACTGAAAAAAAGTCATTATTTAACTAGAGATTGCAAATTTTGGACATTCAGTGAGTCTTACTGGCTCTGAGCATGTGGTCTGACTTTCTCAGTTGTTCACAATCACCTCTTCCCTCAACCAAAGGCCACAGGTTACTTCAAACGGGGCTGTAATCTATTCAGACAGCTTAAAGCAGAATTTGTTCTTAATTAGTGACTTTCCTAACAATTACAATTATTTTTAAGGCAAAGAAATCAATTATGCTTCAAAGAAAGAGAGGGAGGAGGAAAACAAAAGAAGGAGACTCATTCCACACTCTTGTCAGATGAACTTCTCTTCCTTCGCTGCTCCTTTACCAGCCCTCCTGCCAGGGGCCCCCATGCCTGCTCCTCTCCCCAGATGAATCATTTAATCTTTACCCTCTTCTCATGTTTCAGGCCAGTCAGCGAGTCTCACAAAGGCTGTCAGCATTAGAATGGAGCATTTTCAGGTTGAATAAGAAACACTTTTCCTTTGGTTTTTATTTGTAGTTCAGTACAACATACAACACTGCGATGACTTTAAAGAAAATTTGAGAGAAAAAGTTTATAGTTCTCCTAACATAATTGTTTCTTTTTTGTGTTTACTTTGATTATGCTATTAATTCATTTGTTTATCTGACAGGTATTTACTGAGAGTCTCTGGACAGCCAAACTCAATTTCTGACACTGGGGATATAGCAGGAACACACACCACCTGCCCTCATCAGGCCCATTTGAATGTGGAGAGAGAAAAAATAAACAAATAAACATTATGCAGGATACATACAGGAGACAAAACAGGGTAAGGGATGGGTATGTGGGGGTAGATTGGGAGAGCTATTATTTCCTTTCTATCTCCCTCCAACCACACAAATGTTCTTAAACTGTTCTTGCTAAACCTTGTGTTTTTCTCGAAATAATGCCAACCACCCGCCCCAAACCCCATAAATACACAGTTAGTGATATAGAACTTTAGTTTTTCATGATATTCATATGATATTTTATGCAATTAACACTAACAAGAGGCTTGATGGTAACTCAAAAGGAGAACATGAAAGGACATAGGTGTAGCAAGGTAAGAAAGCATCAGAGATGAAACTGGCAGGAGATGGAGAAGAAAAAATTCTAGTCCTTAAATGCTTGCACCCACATCTCAAATTCTGGGAAATTTTGGCAAGAGAAGCCGTGAGATAAAATTAGAAACAAAACAAAGTACGATTAAAAGCATTTTTTTATTTCTGGTGTTGAAAATGTTATATATTCAAAGGCCTTGTGTTGAGTTAGGTTGAACCATAAACAAGGTCATTTTGAACCTAAACTACTGTCAAATATCAGAATTTTCACCCAGGACAGCTTGGCATAGAGTGGACACTCAATTAACAATAATTGTTATTATTACCATGTTCACTCATTATTTTAAAGAATTATTTACTTGAAAATATTAGGACACCTGTATGTTGATGGTCTTTAGATGTCCAAAGGTTAATCATACAAAGTATTTTATTCTTTCCTTTATTTAATAGCAGCTTTATTGAGATGTAATTCACATTTCATAAAATTGATCCTTTTAAAGTGTGCAAATTCAGTGTTTCCTAGCATATTCACAATGTTAAGCCACTATCATCACTTTCTAATATTAGAAATTTTTATCTCCCCAAAAGGAACCCTGTTCCTACTAACAATTGCTCCTTTTCTCCACCAACCTGCTACTCTCCAACCCCTGGCAACTAATTTTCACTTCCATTGTCTGTGGATTTGCCTGTTCTGGACATTTTACCAGGATAGCATCAGACAGAATGTGACATTTTGTGACATATCCCTTTTACTTACCAAATGTTTTCAAGGTTCATGTATGTTGTAACATATGTCAGTATTTCTCTCCTTTTCATGACCAAATCATTTTCCACCATGTAGGTGAACCATATTTGGTTTATCTATTCATCAGTTGATGGACATTTGGTTTATTTTTACTTTTTGCTATTACAAATAATGCTTCTAGGAACATGAGTGTACAAGTTTTTCGTGGACATATTTTCCTGATTCTCTTAGGAATGAAATTCTGGGTCATATGATAACTATATGTTTAATACTTGAAGACACTGCTAAACTGTTTTCTTTATTCTAGACAGCCAAAAAAGTGAGTGATTCTGGCAAAGAAAATACAAGATGAACTTGGGGCAACTATAGTCCAAGGAATCAATGAAGTGCTAAAATTAGAAAAGATGGGGGCCCATCAAAGGAGGTAACGCAAAAAGAGTGACCAATGGCCAAACCTGGAACAATCTGAGCAATGAAGGAAACAGCCTGATTTGGGATTACAGCCCAAAGTATAAAGCAAATATACATTAGTCCATACTGATATTAGTAGATGACTGAATAAATAAATAAAGGGGGTGGGGGGTATAGGGATAAATTTTCCCGAAGAATGACAAGCGATATAATTAAATATTTCCCCCCTCCAGAGGTGGAGCTTAATTCCCTGGACTGTGGACTAGACTTAGTGACTTGCTGCCAAAGAATGGGTTATGTAAAGGAGAAAAATAGCAAGTTTACAGAGAAACTTGGAACCACTACCTTAGCTAAATGATCACAGATACCACCACCAGCAATAGGTCATGTTGAGACAGTGTTCTCCCTGATATGATTTGATGTGGAGGACACTTCACCTCTGTGGTATTCTTCCCACAAAGTATAAGCCTAGTTGAACTGTGAGAAAACATCGTAGATGCAAGTAGAAGGTCATTCTGCAAGCTACCTGATCAATAGTTGTAAAAACTTTCAAAATTATGAAAAGTTAAAAAAAAAATCTGAGAGACTATTACAGAACAGAGGAACATAAGACGATATGGCTACTGAATGCAGTGTGGTATCTTGCAAGGGATTCCGGAACAGAAAAAGGACATTGTGGGAAAACTGGGGAAATACAAATAAAGTCTGAAGTGTCATCAGTAGTAATGTACCAATTCTAGTTTCTTGGTTTTGACAAATGTACCTCTATAATGTACAATGCTAACATTAGGCCATACTGAATGAGGGGTATATGGGAATTCTGTACTATCTTTGTAATTTTTCTGTAAATGTAAAGTATTTCCAAAATAAAATTTATTTAAAAACAAACCCACTATCTATACACAAAAATAACACATTTTAATAGAAATATAACTATATTTGCTGAAACAAAACATTATTTAATGAAATGTATGGGAATAGGATTTTTTATTTAGGTAATTCTGATAAGAGAACTCATAAGAGAATGAATGTCGAGATCTATCTAACCTGGTAGTTTACATGGATTAAATTTACCAGGGAATTGCTTATCTTTCTATCAAACTATCTAAAGTTACAAGTATGGATGGCTAAAGCAACAGCAACTACTGCAACAACAAAGATTTTTAACATTTGATTCCCGGCACTGAGCACTTAGGCCACAGTTCTGTTGTCTTCTTCTGTGGATTAATTTCTCTCTTTCTTAAAACAGTATTAGCATTTACTGAATTAGTGAGTTAGTGTTGCACCCAAAGATATAAATTTACCTTGGCCTCCTTTACCTGAGCTTGCTAAAATACACTTTATACATGTTTGCTGGTTGATCTCATTTCTAGTTAAGAACTCAGCTCTCATGTAAACAGTGATTACTCCCAGATCTGTATCCTTATACTTCTCTTTTTAGTTTTGGGCTTGTGTAACTGATTACTTCTTGATTCTTAGTTACCACAATTGAAAAGATCCCAAAGTCGAACTTGTTCTGTTGCCACCTTTTATTCTTATCAAAAATGTTCCTCTACATATGTTCCCTTCCTCAAGTAATGATTATCGTTCACCTAGGGCCACCGGAGAAACCAGAGAGTTCTGAGTGACATCATGCAGCATTCTGGTATAGACATCATCCTCACCCCTGCCTTTCATGTGATTGAGCAAATGTGCTGACTGCTCATTGTCTTTTTTTGCCTTGATCTTGTACATCCATCGACTTTGCTTTTTGCTTTTACCCATTAAGCTAGGTACAATTACTAGAACCAGAATCATGTACATAGAAGTGACTGTTTAAACCAGGGGTCAACACACTTTAACCATAAGGGGCCAGATGGTAAACAATTTAGCCTTTGCAGACCATATTCACCTCTGATGTGGTAGCAAAAACCATCATAGATACTACGTAAACTTGTGAGTGTGATTGTCCTTTAATAAAACTTTATAAAAACAGACATTGGATCAGATTTGGCCTTTGAGTTATAGTTTGTTGATACCTTATTTAAACCATGGAATTGGATGATATTGCCTGTGACAGTAGGCTGAGAAGATTAGGGAGTTTGGAAAGAATCCAGAGGAACATCAGATTAAAGGATTTAGCTTGAGAAAAAAATGTAATGAAGGAGGGGAGAAAGAGTAGCTAGAGGTAGGGAGAACACTAGGATAAAGACATGTTGTAGCAGTCAATGTAGCAGTGTCTCTCCATCATTTTCAAATGCTGCACAGAGGTGAAGCAGGATGTGTTGAAATCTGAATTAGTCTGGACAGAAGCCATTCTGGGACTATGGAGCTTTGTGACAGAGGTGGACAGAAAACTGGAAGTAGAGTAATAGAGGCTGATGTTCAGTCCCGAGGCCCAGCTCATTCAAGGAAGATTGGAGGTAGAAGGAAGAAGTCAACTTCTCAGCCTCTCTAAACTCAGGGCCTGTTCAGGGTATAGAAAATACCAGTTCTGGATAGCATAGTTTCTGTGTTCTGGAGTGGGGTGACTGTAAAACATATGTCTTTACTTTCTAATGGCAAAGTATGGATACATGTCCTAAAAAACATGTGGAACTCGACTTCTTGGTAAAATATCACTCTCTACTTTATAGTGGGGAAATTGGAAATAGCAAGTTTCTGGAAAGCTTGACACATGGATAAAACAAACCAACCAACCAACGAACCAACCCACCCACCCACCCACCCACCCTTTCATTGTGTCCCTCAATTCCTTCCCTAACCCTGGGCAATCAGAAAAGGCAATCAGAAAATTTGAGAGACATTTAATTTCATGTAATGTATCTAAAAAACTCTTCTCTTTTATCATCATTTAAGAGCATAATTGCACTTGGTGTATTATAATTAGAGAGAGATTACAAGAACATAGAGTCACTGAACTTACTTTTAAATGTTTTCACTCTTTTGACAATGGAAATGTGAAAACATTTATCCTCAGTGTATAAAGATTGAAGTAATCTCATCTGATTAATGGTTTTGAATATAAATCTCTCCTTTCACAGACTTTGGAAATAATTAAAAAAAGAGTTATTAGTATTGTTGGAAATCTTATCTCATACATTTTATTCATTATTCCTATTACCATATTTTGCAATTAAAAAAATACTTAGGAAGTCTTGTTTTTCCTCACTCTTTTCCCCCATGTGCCCTTGTACTTCTGGGACATTTACATGAAAGATTCACTACCTCGGAAATATCCTGAGGGGCTCAAATCTCAGTCAATGACCAAGAAAACCCTATGACCCTGTTACCTTTTGAAAGTTCTAGGAATTCTGGAGAGTTCTTAGAAAACATGAGAAGTGGATTAACATTACAGTCCAAGGTTTACTTGAGAGTTAAAAACAGAGACACAGAGAGGCCAGTGACTGCTCATTTTGCCTTTTGATCAGTGGGAGGAAAGCCTTGTACTGATGGTTTTACTTCATTAGTGAGGCACTCTGATCACACCTCTCTCTTTAAGTCTTTCCTGAGTGAGTTTGTAATTTGCCTTTGGTTTCTGCTTTTAAAACAACAGATTGTGAAAGATCAAAGAGAAACTGGATAATGACAAGGAGGAAGTAGCGAGTTAAAGACATCTTTGTAGGAATAGTAACTATATACAGTGTGATTACTAAGAAGTAGTCTTCTGAGAAGTGACTATAGAATAAATTTCAGCACAACGAACACCAAAAGATTGTCCCAATATCTTGTTTATACTTTTCATTTAGTCATTAACCTTTTATTGAGCATCTACTATGTAAGATTTTATAAAAAGAGAAAAATAAAATAATGGATAAGAGATTGAAATGTTAAAGTCAAACAGAACTGTTTGAATCCCTGATTCTACCACTTACTAACGATAATGGGTTGAATTGTCAATACCTCTCTCACCCCCAAAATTACACGTTCATAGGAAACATCAGAATGTGACCTTATTTGGAGTAAGTCTTTGCAGACAAAGGTAAAGGTAAGGCTCTTAAGATGATATCATCCTAGACTAGGCTGGCTCCTACATCTAATGACAAGTGTTTTATAAGATACAGAAAAGGAAAAGACACAAAAACATATAGGAAGGCCATGTGAAGATGGAGGCAGAGATTGGAATTTTGCAGTTCCAAGTCAAACAATATCAAGGTTTGCAGGCCACCCCAAGAAGTTATGAGCGAGGAATGGAACAGTTTTACTTGGTGGCAACAAGGAGTGTGCAGACTAAGTTTTCAGGAGAATGAGTGCCACCTGTAAAATCATTAACTCGGGGTATAATAGGGTATTCAAATATATATGCATGCATGCATGCGTACGTGCGTGAGTGACATGCAGGGAAGTCCCCTTCCACTGGCAAAGAACCTAAGAGTGAGTTGGCGATAGTGGTAGAGTGGATATTTAAGGTCTCATTGTCTTCTGAAACCAAGCAGATGCCTCATTCTGTTTCACACCTACCTGATCAATACCTTAACTTTTACATGAGAGATTTAGGGAGGCTGTGAATTCAATTTATTTATTTTTTTTAATTTTAACTAATATTTATGCTGTGACTAAGAAAAAAGAGGTCATTTACAAAAGTTAGACATCGTTTTCCTAATCTGTGACTTTAGCTGATCCAAGCTTGTAATTTTCTTTCTTTAAGTGCAGCAGGACACTCAGAAGAATCCATTCTTGTCACAATTCTTGCAGTCAATATTCTTTACTTACAATCAAACTGAAACAATTACTTGTTTCCCCCAAGTATTTAATTCATTAAAAACTTCTTCATAATTAACCATGAATATGATTAATGTGATTAATTGTAATGTCAATGTGTGAATCACTAGATCCCACATTCCATTGTCAAGAAGTTTGGGATTGCACTCAAGCCCAAAGATTCAAGCAAATCAATCCCCAAAATCATATTTGGAACATCTTTTTTCCTTAAAACTATTCCTGGCATTGATTGGTAGTTTGTGTCCATTCAGGAAACAAAAATCATACCAGATTTAACAGAGATAGCTTATTATAGAGAATTATTAACTAAATATTAAATTGTTAGTCAACCGAGGAGGCAAAAAGCACTACACAGCAACCTTCCCTTTGACTGGGGATCAAGGGGAAGAAGTTGGAATCATTAAAACTTAAAGTTTGAAGGAATAGGCCCCCATCTCCTACCCTCCAAGCTGGAACTCAGATCTGTGGGAATGGGGTATATCCTGACAACTGTCCCTGAAGTCTCTGAACCTAAAGAAGCCACTGGGATTAGGACTCACATCTCTGAGCTGGGGACACTGGGCAATGGTGCTGGTGACTCTGAGGGAGTGTAATGAGGCTGGTTTTGCAAGTTTTGGAAATATTGCAAACTGGATCCAATTGCTGCTATAAAAGGGACCATAGTTACCAGGGTGTAGGATGATACAGGAAGCAGAAACAGACAAGAGGCAGACCAGAAGTGCACACTCTTTCCTTCATTCTCTAGCCATGAAGTTCTCCTTGAGTGCTGCCTCAGGGCAAAGTAGAACAGGGAGGCAGTTGGCAAAACAGAAATGTGGTTTGTAGGATCCTGGCTTCAGCACCACAAAAGCGAAGATGGGAGAGTGGGTTTGGAGTTAGGGGACAATTGCTCAGACCCCTGTTTTGACTCCTTCCCCTCCAATTTCCTTATTACTTGGAGACAATGAGAAAGCAAAGCAATGAAAGAATTAAAGAAACGTTCATTAACAAACTATTAGAAATAATTATTATCTTGGTAAGGGTAGTTATTTATTCAGAAATTCATTATTAAAAAACAAAGCCTTTAAAGGATTGTGTTTAGTGCTTAAAAGAACTGGAATTCATATTCTGATGATGGAAAAGGTAAGGTTGAATAGTTTAATTAGGAGGGAAATAATAAAGAAAGATACAACTTGGAATTCTGTTTAAAATATAGAATTTGTGACCATATTCTATACTTTGTAGGCACTTGACTTTCTGATTCCTTACAAAATATGACACTTATTTTGATTAGACTTTTAGGAGGTAAAATTAAAATTTAATTGATACCTCACTTTTTAAAAGGAGCTCTCTTTTTAAATTTAAGATACATTTGTTCCAGTTCAGTGATTCATAATAGATTCATGGCTGATGAAGCTGGCCTTAAAAATAAGGAACAAAATATGGAAACATTTTAGTAAGGGATAAGTTTCCTACAGGGTCTAATTGCAAGGTTTCTCTGTAATTAAACTGTTCTGAATGTTGGCTTAAGCTTTAATAAACTGATGTCTAACTCTCCCATGATTGTCCTCATTCAAAACAAATCAGACTTAAGAAAAATATTTTTTTTCTTAGAACTGCAATGAAACTCAGAGGCAGATATGCTTAAAATGCACTCAAATAATAAGATTCAGTACTAAATGCTGCATTTAGTCCTCGATGTATTTAGTAGTTCCAAAGGAGTCTAACAACCTTTTTCGTCAGCATTGTCATAAATCATAACACAGATGGTGTTTCTTGATATCTTTCAGTCAGCTTTCAGTCCCAGGCATAGAAGCATATTCTATCAATATGGCTTTTTGGTAAATAGCTTCATTTTGCTGTTGACAAGGCCTATATAAATAAGTTGCACAATTTATTCTACTACCAAATAAATCATATGTGAACATTTAAGTTTAGCTGTGCTAGCCTGATAGTCTGGTAAGTGATTTTGTGTGCATGGAGAATATTTGACATTTAAGCTTGGCCCAGAAAAACAAAAACAAAAGCTTGAGTTTATTCTCCTGTGTCTCAGGGGAGGCTTTGTGTGAGCAAAGGGTGGTTTAACTATGCCAAATAAGGAGTTAAAAGAATCATCCTCTCTAAGGGTCTTTATATGCTCTGTTTTTAAAGAAATTGTGTCTTCTCTTAGGAAAGGAAATTATGTTACAGGTTGATTTAAGCCAAACCTTATGATCAAAACCTAAGAGTGTTTGATTCCATAGTGGTGAAATGTATAAATTTGGGATTTCTTGTGCCAGGAGTAGTTGAGCCCTCTGAGGTGTAGGAGAGACACAGGACAGGTATGCCCAGAACCTCTCACATTATTGAGGAAGAGATGCTTTAATCACGTGCATTTATGATTTCCAGGGGATGGTTGGGGTGTTATTAGGGTTAAAAAATATGCATGTGAAAAGATACTCAACACCATCAGTCATTAGAGAAATGCAAATCAAAACAACGAGATAAACTTTGCAGCAATTGTTGGCTATAAATAAAAAGCAGGAAAATACAAGTGTTGGTGAGAAAGTAGCAAAATTGGAAACCTCATACATTGCTGGTGAAATATAAAGTGGTACAGTTTTTTTTTTTTTTAAAACGCTTGGGCAGCTGCTCAAAATGTTAAACAGAGTTACTATCTGACCCTAGACGTATACTTGAGAGAACTGAGAACAAGTGACTATTTGCTTATGAATAAGAAAGACAAAAGTGGAGAAAAGACATTAAGAAGTCAAAATGCCAAAGAATGACAAGCACATCAAGAGGGGCTCAATCTTATTACTAATCACACACACATACACACACACACACACACACACACACACACACACACACACCCAGTAAAGCGAAATAACACTTTTCATTTAATGTTTTGGCAAAGGTTAAAAACATGGATAATACAAATGTTGACAAGATGTGGAGAAATGGGAACCATGAAGTATTATCAGTGGAGTGAACTACTAGAGCTACTGTGGTGAACAATTTGACACTTTTTAGTAAAATTAAGTCTGCATACATCTTGGCACTGCAGTTTACTTATTCATACAGAGTTAAAAGGAAAATTACAAAACTTTCCTCAGTAGTTAATACTATGTAACTTACAGACTTGTACACAGAGAAAACAGCACTCCAAATTTTATAAGGTCGATATGTATCAGGGTCAAATATCAGAGATAGCAAAGTGAATGTGAGGGAGAGGAATGTGGGAGTAATTAATGAGAATAATGGGGAAAAGGAAGAAAAAAAAGCCATAAACTGAAGAGAACAACCAAAACTGCTCCTTGTCCTTGAGATCCAATGCTCACCCCTGCACCCTAAAATTACCAAATGTTACTTCCTCTGTCTTGCTCAACTCCATGAGGATAGAATTTATTGTTCCCTCCTCCGCTTTATTGCATGTTCTTCCCATTGTACTGTGCTCCAAGCTCTTTAATCCACACCACACTTTATCATAATTATTGTGTTAATGTTTTTCTTCGCTAACTAGGTGTTGAGAATTTCAAAGGTGGGGACTGAGTCTTATTTATCCCTGTATCCTTAGCAACCAGCCTGACAGATTAAATGTTTATTGGACAAAGGAATTAGTGAAGGAAGGGGATCTTGATGGGGATAGGCTTGTTGAAATAAAGGAAAATCAGCAAGGTCAGTAATGAGAAAATGGGGAAGAGCAGGTTACATATTTGAGTTGCTGTGGGCAATTAGAAAAATTCTAGGCACAAGTGAATGAAAGAAGAAGATTAAAGAATTTTGGTAAGAGATTCTTATTCTGAGAGTGAATACAGTGAGAAGGAAGATAAGAGCCTGGCTGGAACTCATATATAAGGTCAATCTACCACCTGCACACAGACGACCTTATTCCCTCCACCCTACTCACGGATATTGCTCCAGAGATCTGCTCCCCTCTTTCTTTCTTTTATTTTTTAAGATTTATTTATTTATACATACAAGCTGGGGTACAGGCCAGAGGCATGGGGTGGCGAGAGGGTTCACCAGAGACAGAGGGGGGATCAGAACAGGCAGATCAGAAATACACTGCTGAGGGGAGTAGCGGGTGAGGCAGGAGAGGTCTGCCGTTACCATGTGGGATTCTCCCCAGCTGGGCGTCGAACTTGCATAGTGCTGCTGCCAACAGCTCCAGCGCAGCGCTCAATCACTGTGCTACCAGGGAGGCCCTGCTCCCCTCTTTCAAGTGTCATTAATTGTATCCTCTCGACTGGATCTTTCTCATTTGCACACAAGAAAATTATAGTGTTTTCCATTAAAATAATCCTCCCAGAATCTCCACATTCCCCCTTCAACTACCAATTCCGTTCCCATTTTCAGAAAAGTTGTTTATTTGTCAGGGTTGTCTCTACTCTTTCTAATCAGGCTTTAAGCTCATTACTTTACTGGAACAGTTCTTATAAGGGCCATTAACAAGCCACACATGTCCAAATCTGAAGGTCAGTTCTCAGTTCTTATTTTACTTATTCTTTCAGTGACATTTGAAAACAATATTCCTTCCTCCTGAAAACAGTTTTTAGTGGCTGCCAGAAGATCACTTTCTAGGTTCCCCTAGTATACATGTCCCTTTGAATTACTAATGTTCCTTTCACACTTAACATGTACAAATCTTAACTTCTGATTTCCACCCTCAAACTTGAACTTTCTTTATCCCTCCAGTTGCTTTGGCTCCAAAAGGAAGCCATCTCTGACTCTTACACCACACATCAAATCCATGAGCAAATTCAACTGGTGCCATCTTCCAAAGAAACTTGGGATTTAATTACTACATCACCTCAACTATTGTCACCCTACTCCAAGCCACCATGATCTCTTTCCTAGGTTATTGCATGTGTCCCCTAACTGGTCTGCAATAATTCTCGCCTCTCGCCCCCCACCCCCCGCCTCCTTGTCCCAATCTTTTCTTAGCACAGCAGTTTTTTTTTTTAAAAACCTAAAGATTCTTTTAATGTCTAAGTCAGTTATGACTTTTTTTCTTTTCAAAATCCTCCCAGCTACTCTAGGGCAAAACCGCTTGACTCCCCATTACCTCTTTGACCTTATTGCCCAGAACTCTTTCACAAAATGAATCCCTTCTCACCATGGAGGACTCCTGATTGTTTCAGGACTACACTAAGATCTCTTTAGCCACAGGACCTTTGCATCTACTGTTCTCTACTTTTTCTCCTCCAGTAGCATGAAGGTTTACTTTTGTACTCCTTCAGCTGCCTGTTCAAATATCACATGTCAAAGAAATCTTCCTTATTGTCCATTTATAAAATACTACCCCCACCTATCACTCTCTTAGATTGCTTCGTATGTGTTTGTGCCATTTTCACACATTACATATTATCTGACTCCCCTTTCTACTATGATTTTGTCTTTCTGGTTCACTGCTTTTTCTCTAAAGCCTAAAACAGTTCAAGGTACATATTGGTTCCTTTCAAAGTATTTGTTTAATGACTAAATGATTCCATTAGGGAGAAAAACAACATTACAAAGATGGTTGATGTCCTTCCAGCCATGACCAGTACTTGGAATCCAGAGAATTAAAAGTATGTGGCCAAAAAGTAGTGGAATGACCAAGCAGTAGTGAAATAGGTTAAAACTAACCTACACCAGTTAAAAACTGGGTGGCCCTCACACTAGCCTGTCTGTGCCCTGTTATTTGGTGAGACTTCTGAGAGCCCTCCCTGCAGAATATTGTTGCTTCTCCTGTGACCTAGGGTATTTGATGACTGGTAGATTTTTGTGAAGAACTTGTGAGTACAGCACAGTGGATTGAGTTGGTTCCAAACACAGACAATTCCAGATTCCTTTGGTGATGAGAAAAAGGACTATCAAGGAGATCAGGAAAAGTAGTTCCTTATTATCAACTAAATATGCTGAACCATCTGTCTGTGTTCTTAAGCATTTTAGTGACATATCTGGATGCCTTTTAAAATGATGAAATGTTGTAATTTGATAATTTAAGGCAATTAATATTTTAGTAGGGTGATTAGTCTTCAATTGGAAATTATGGGGTAGGGATCAAATTGATCAAAATCAAGCATGATGAGTGGCCTAAAAGACTGAAATAAGACCTGGATCTTTCATTCACATAGCCTTTGGTTATCCACTCTGAGTGCTCCATAAAGTCGACTATTGACTTTTTGTGTTCCTAGAGTAAAGATCATCAAATAGTGTAGAAGTGCCACAGTTATTTGTGAAAGTGTTTTCCAGTCTCCTCTGTTAGTAGGGAGGCTGTTAGATTGTGAAATAAACCTTTGCAGTGGAGAATGGCTTTCTCTCTAGAATTTTATAATCTCAAGTAGATCATCCATTATAGAAATTTTCTTCCATTTCTAATTTTTAAATAAGTTACCAACATATCTTTTTGACAAACTGGTAATCATTTAATATAGTCCCAAAAACATCAACAAGATTTCCATAGATCATGCCAAATTCCTCAATGACGCTATTAAAATAAAATAAAAATAATAACACAAACAAATCTTGTCTCTAGCTCCTTCACTCCCAGAAAAAGGTCTAAGGAACTATAGAATAGATAAAAATCTGGTTCGTTGAAGAAAATAAAACTGAGTCTTCAGACAGGGCAATAGCTGTCATCCAGTTTTTAAAAAGTATGTGTCCTCCGGGTCAATTGGAAAAAAAGCACCCTTATTATGAGACTGACAGAGCCCTAACTAGAACACACAGCTTGGTGAGTAGAACCAGAACTGAATTTTGTACCCTCTTCTACCCTTTCCCGGCACCCTTGAGATCTCATTGACTGGGTGCTGTCACATGAAGTTGCAAAGTGGAGTAGAACTAAAGAAATACTTGGATATGGAGCAGATAGCTTCAACTTGATACTCCTTTGTCACATTGTTGCCCTAGAGAATATTGTACCTGCAGTGGAAAGGGTCTCAGTATGTCCAACACATATGCAGTGATTGAAGGAATAAAATGACACTTGTTCTCAATGCTGCATTTAAATAAGGATGTCAGCTACTATTTCCTTTTAATCTCTCTTGCCAAATCTTTCCATTAAATGCCTTCATTTGAAGTCCTGCCAGTTTCTTTATAGATCTGAACAGGTAGATCTCATAGTCCAAAAATCTTGATTGACAAACACAGGGTTTACTGATGATTGTACACCCTAATGAGTGATGAGGCTCCTCCCAACCCAACCCATTGGGACAAGTGACTCATTGGGTGTCATATTCTGAATATTAAGAAGGGTTTGACTTAAGAACCAGGGTTCTTGATGAGACAGACTGAGTTCAAGTCTCCAGTTTGCCCCCTATGGTGTGACCTTGGGAAGTAACCTAACTACTGATGCCTTGCTTTTTACCTTGAGGATAAAACAAGAATGTGTACCAGGGCCTGGTGCACAGCAAGCATTTCAATATTAGAAAATTTTTGTACAATGTTTGCTTTCTTTTCCCAGGTGTAGCCCCCCTAGAATTTCCACTACCAGTTTACCTGTACTATCACCATAGTCCCTTGTGCTCTTAACTTCCTCATTTTGATCCCTCTCCCTCCCCCTCCCTTGCAGAATGTCTTGTTGTGTTTTGTATTATTATTATTTTTCCCCCGATCCCTTGTTTGGTTCCCCTATATTCCTCCTGTAAGTGGAACCATCCAATATTTTTCTTTTTCCTTCTGACTTTTTTCACTGAGCATACTCCCTTCTAGTTCCATACATGTTGCTGCAAATGGCATTAGTTTATCTTTTTTGATTGTTGAATAGTAGTCCCTTGTGTACATACCCACGTCTTCTTGATCCAGTCATCTGTTTTTGGGCATATGGGTTGTTTCCAAGTCTTACCTATTATAAATAGTGCTGCAATAAGAATAGGAGTGCAGGTATTATTTTGAATTAATGTTTTTGTGTCCTTTGGGTAGATTCCAAGGAGTGGAATTGCTGGATCATATGGTAGCTCCATTTTTAGTAGTCTGAGGAAACTCCACACAGTTTTCCATAGTGGTTGGACCAGTTTGCATTCTCGCCAATGCAAACTGGTATTACATTCCCACCAACATTTGTTGTTGCTAGTTTTTTTTATATGTGCCATTCTTACTGGTGTAAGGTGGTATCTCATTGTGTTTTTGATTTGCATTTCCCTGATTATGAGGGATGTTGAACATTTTTTCATATACCTGTTGGCCACTTACATTTCCTCTTTAGGGAAGTGTCTTTTAAATTCTTCTGCCCATTTTTTGACTTGATTATTTACTTTGTTTTTGTTGAGTTGTGTGAGTTCTTTGTATATCTTTGTGATCAGCCCCTTATCAGTTGTATGGATTGCAAAAATTTTCTCCCATTCAGTAGGGCATCTCTTTGTTTTGGTTAATATCTCTTTTGCTGTATAGAAGCTTTTTAGTTTTGATAAACATTAGAAGATCTTACAGGCATCATTGTTACACTAAAAGTGTCTGGCCAGTCAGTTGTGGTATGCATTATACTTAGCCTCAGAATATGTTCAATGTGGATTTTGAATAGTCACTAAGTGGTTTACCTTGTCACATGACAATGCCCTCATTGTCATCCTTGGCTTGATAAGTCATCTGTACTTGTGCAAAAGAAGACATCCTAGGGAGAGTGGAATAGGGTAGGGCAAATGAGGAAGGACTGGAGCTGGAGTGAGCTTCAACATGCATGGAATTGGTACTATAAATCAAGAGTGTGAAGCATGATTAGGGACCAAATCAGAAGAAACAAATTTAAAAAGAAATTTGAGAGGCAGGCCAGAAAGGAATTAAAAATTTTCTATGACCAATGGGAGCCTGACCATCCAGAGTTGACAGTGAGGGAAAAGGAGAATGAAATCCCGACAAAAATGACTGAAAATAATGTGTCAGAGCTTTTTACAAAAAAGCGAATCATCGTAAGTGTGTCCTGAGCTATGACTTGAAGACAGGTGTTGGATTTCCTAAGGATTAGCAATGTGTTTTGATGTTTTAGACTGGATTGTGATGCATTTTCCTGGAGACACATGTTTACTTAGAAGTTGGAGTTGGGAGCAAATAGAAATTTGGTGCAATTTAAATTAAAAGAAAATTTAAAGAACTTAAATTAAAAAATTAAAAAAGTTTAAGAATTATATGTTTTCAAATATTTTGTCACATTACTATTGAGAATTTTATTATTTTGGATATCACAGATTATTTTAAATCCTGAAGCACATGAAACTCCTTTAAAAGATTCCATACTTTGAAAAATAGGGTTACTATAATTATAGTTTTAAAAGAATTTCTCAATGTTTGTTTGGAAAATAAACCATTAATATTATTTCTTTGGAAGAATGACCATGAAGGTACTAGAAACTAACTTTCAAAGAAGCATCGTGAACTCATTTGGAGATGAATTTTTGTAATGGTCCCCTCATAGGCTATATAACTCTACCTCAGTTTATTAAAAAATGCAGCTATGTATTGCTGCTATGTATAACTCTGCCAGAGTTTATTTAAAAAAATGCAGCTGTGTATGAGAAAGAAATTTCCAACCTGTGGATCCTTGTCTGTCCACAGTTCCTTCCTGTACAAGTTACTAAGAAGGCATGGAGCTGGCACCCACCAGTTGAGTGTGTCCTAGACTTGTTTGTCCTGCTCTTTCTCTGGCTCTGTATCACAGGAACTGACTTCCCAAGGCTACACTGGCTAGGATTTCTTTGTCATCTGGATTCTGGCTGGATTTGGCTAATGGGAGTCAGTGATGGGAGATGGAAGAGCAGGAGGAAGGAGAAAGAAGAACTTCCCTCTTCTCTGTCTTCACAGTGTCTTCACCAGTGGCTGCATCTCTCTAAGTTTCTACTGGCCCAAACTCTGGAAAAGCTGTCTCTTCCCTTTGTCCTTCCAGCCAAGAAGGTGGGGGGCAGCTTCCTGTTGTTGCCAACCATTGTTTGCTTTGCTGTGCTCTGGTTGGATTCCCAGACTCCTTAATCACTTGTTAAGTAATTTAATGCATTACGGTCCCTCTATTTGAAATTCTGTTTCCTGGCTGAACTCTACTAACACAGTGTGTATTCTCTCCTATTGTTTCTTTTTACCAATATAGATGAATGCCTGGTGCTACCCAGCTGAGTGGAGAGTGACATTCAAAGACTCAAAGGGGTATGTCAAGATGTGAGGGGAGGTTGTTGCAAGTAAGAACAAAAGGAAAACTTTCAAGTCAGCAATTCTCTTTTTTTCTCTCTTTCTCAGCACACCCCACTACTTTTCCTTTTTCTATTTTCTTCTTCATTTTCCTCCTTTCCAATTATTTTGACTATCTGAACTTTCCACTCAACTCTCACTGCTATCCCTCCACCTCTCTTCTTCTAATCCCTCCCTTTCTCCCTCACACTTACCCGTCTCATTGTCCAAAGGAACCTGGAATGCAGGGGAAGGCTCAGGGCTGCTCTATTAACCAATGGAAAACTCACCAAAAAAGCCCCATCCTTTGATCTTTATTTCTGTTTCCTGATTTGTCTTCTGACGGTTTATTGGGAATTTTACTGTTTCCTCCAAAATCTTCACGTTATTTAGGTTATAAAGTTAGCATTTTAAAAGACAAGCTGGCTCATACAATTCAACTTGGTGACTATAGAGTGTGCCCCTGTAACTAAAGAAGCAGTTTACAGAAAACAGCGAGGTCCTAGAACAAGAATATGTCATATTCTAGAGAATGTTCTAGAGAACACTGGTGAGAGAGACTACTCATGCTCCTTCTTACAAGCTGTACTTCTGTCCAACCTTTCCAAATTTGTCATCCCTTAAGTGCACTATTTTGAACTCATTGTCAGTAAAATCTATATGCAGACCTTTTCAGTTTACAAGTTATTTATGTTCTGATATTTTGTGCCCTTCCCAAAGCCTCTTTCAAATATTTCAGGCATAAATATATATTCAGCAGGAACTCCTATGGACGCCACTCCTGGGATGAAGTAAAGACAATAGTTTGTCAGCTCTTAGGTCTTAGGGGAGCACAGTGGCCTCATGGTTCTGAGGTCATTATGGGGACAAACGTACAACAAGCCCAACTCAAATTAGTATGTTTGATGAAGTGAAGAATTCCCTGTTCTACAGCAGTATTTTCATATATTTCTCTTAGCTCTTCCTCCCTCTCTCCTCTTCCTCATTACTGAATCATATACCAAAATTCTCATGATTATTATAGCCACAAAGTTTGTCCACGTTTTAGGACCCACCAAAGAGTAGCTTTGGCCTGAGTCCCTCAGTCCGTGAGGGGCGTACAAACAGTCACCAAGTACCAATTTCCCAGAGAAAGAGAGTGCATGAGAGCACAAAGATAAACTGGAGAAATCTTACCAATGCCGCAAAAATTCACACACGTTGGGCGCCATGTGATGTAGTTTTTGAGTCGAAGGATTTGAGAGCGGAGAGGGGTCCTTGGGTTCACTCTGGGAAAGGTTTCACCAGAGCTCCCTTCGACGGCACGTGACAAGTTTCTCCATGAGACAGAGACTCAATTATAATTAAAGAACAGGTTTATTAGGAAAAGGGTCAAAGAAGCATAGGACACTTGCACAGACACAAGTGGGCAGAAAGAGCTGCCCCATTGAGGGGAAGGTTTGCTAAGAGAAAGGCCTGCATGGTGCAGGTCACGGGCAGACAGGCAGGCCGCTGCCCCACAGAGAGAGAGAGTTGGTCAAGGAAAGCACCTGCATAGGAACAGGTGGGCAGAGAAATGGCTGCCCCGAGGGACGGTACTGATATAACCCTCTTTCAGTTGGGAGGCGGCTCATCCTGTAGGATGGCTGTCTGTTTACTGGCTAGTTAGAATTAGAAAAGAAACTGGAGATTATACAATGGGCTCAATCACCATATCCTTGGCCCTAGATACTGCTGTCCATTGCCAACCCACACTCTGCAACCCAGGAGCCAGGTGCCAATGGTTATGTTGATTTCTTCTACCCCCACTTCCCTGTGTGGGTCTAGTTCTAATCTTATTTTGCATTATATCTCCTCCATCAATTTCATCTCTGTGTCATCATTTCATTCATTGACCCCCCCCCAAAAATATCAATATAGCATGGTGAGTAAGAATCAGACATTAAAACCAGTTTTAACCTTGATGCTGCAAGTTATTAGTGTTGTGATCTTGGGCAAATTACTTAACCTCTCTGGGTTTTAATTTCCTCATCTTCAAAATAGGAAGGGGATTAGAAAATTACGGCCTATAATCCAAACCCATCCTGCTACCTATTTTTATAAACAAAGTTTAATTGGAATACAGTCATACCATTTATTTACAAATTGCGATAGTTGCTTTCACATACAACAGTAGAGTTAAATAGTTACAACAGAGACAATATGGCTCACAAAACCTAAAATGTTTCTGCCTCTCCCTTTGCAGAAAAAGTTCGCAGAACCCTGAAGTGGACAACAGTATTACCCATTTCATGGTATTTTTATGAGAACAAAGAAAGTGCTTAGAAGAGTTCTTCAACCATAGTAAGAGTTTAATAAATACTGGTGATTACTATTATCACTGTTCTGTAACTTATTATTATTATTATAATGAGTTCAGCACAGTTACATATCTAGTAGTATGGGTTCCTAATACCTCTGCTGTCACTGCCAGGACACCCATGTGTGGGAGTATAGGCATGGAAGAAGGCATATTAAAGAGAGGAAGAGTTGGTAAAGATGTCCAGTTTTTTAGATTAACTTACACTGGTGAAAGGGAATACTGCAAGTTGGGATGTTACGTAAAGAACATGAATTATCCCAGACTGGTTAATAAGAAGGAAGACAGGCTAAGATTGCCTCATTCTCAAGATAATGGTTACATTTAAGCTTTACCAACAGAACTGCGATTCTCAAAATTAATGTGTATAAAAGACATCTGGGGAATATGCTTTTAAAAAAATGTAGATTTCTGGAACCTATCATTCTTGCAATCTACACTTTTAGCAGATGTTTCTGATGTGGCTGGTTCACAGACCACAGAATGGGCTTTCCTCTCTGTTAGGATTGGCTGATACATCTGAACTGCAGGTGAGGCTTGCCAGGATGATCATCTGTGATGAATAAGCGGAGGGATGAGAAATGGAGTGCATGCATATAAACTCCAGGATGTTGGGATTTGGAGTTTGATCTTTTCCCACACTTATCATACTCCTTTCCAGGAGCATGCACTGTCTAGGCAATTGCCCCTCTCCCCAAAGTACAAAGTTATGTTTATTAAAAGAGGGATAGGCCCCCAACAATTTTATATGTGGGTTCATCGATAAAAAGCTATATTTTCAAATGTGGCTTAGTCTGGAAGGTTCCAGTAGGCTTTTGATTCATTTCTGATTGAAAATAGAAAGGCAGAATCTGTGGCTTTCTGAATAGAAAAGAATGAATCTGAGAGAGGCTTGGCTAGGCTGCCCCAGAGTCAAGTCTTGCAGGCTAACCTAACACAGCCACAGATCAGCAAGGAAAGCAGGGCGTGGACATGTGTCTTTTATAAGGCACAAAAAACTTCCCCAATAGTAAAACAGGCTCAATCAGTATTTAGACTCTAATCAGATTAACAATGATCCTTCCCTTTCTGGATGAGTTTATAATCCACTAGACAGAAGAATAAGAAATGTGATTGGATACTTCCTTCACCTATGGAGAATAAGGAAGACTTCCCAAGAAGGATGAAATTGATTCTGTACATTTGAATGGAGGAACTCCAAAAGGTATTAATGGATGTGAATATTTCCTGGATTTATGATAGTAAATACATCAACAAAAGTCTGTGCCTTAGACAACTTTGAAAAGAATCCAAGAATTTCATTTCTAGTACCCATGAGTGCTACAAGAAAATTTTACAGCGAAAAGAAAATGACAAAAACTATCCCTCGAACAGTTTTTTTCAGAAGCCCTCAGTGGTATTAGGTATCCCCTCTGAGTCTCTTCAGAAGCAGCTGTGAAAACCTTAAGTCCTCTTAAACTCCCCATGGCTGAATCTGGGATAATTTGAGCAACAAAATAATGGCAGTGATTAGTTATAACTTATAAAATAAATATCCAAGAGCCCAGTTGATGGAAGAAAATAATAAATGAGACAGAATGGTCTATTCTTATTTACAATAGAGTACCAATTAAAAAATGTAGAAGGAATGATGTAAATAGAAAAGTCTGTCTTGGGCAAACAACACTATAATAGCTATATAAGTTCCAATGAGTGCTAAACTTAGTGGGTAGGGATATCACAAGAAATAGGTGTTTGTATAAATTTTAAAATACATCCTCCTTAAGACATTCTTAATTATAAAAAGAAGTAACTTCGTAGAGCAGAAACCTGGCAGACATCCTTCAAACAAGTGATCAAAGTTAATATCACCGTAAGACATACAAATATACCGTACCCCTTGGTACGACATACCAAGATGGCTGAAGTTCAGTGATATTCTTTCAAAAATAATTTTAACTAAACATGAGAAAAACTGTCAGACAAAGTCTGAGAGACATTCCACAAAATAACTGACCTATAATCTTTATAAAAGGTTGAGTGATTGTTCCAAATTGAAGAGACTAGGAGACGCGACAGCTAAATGTAATGTGGCCTCCTGATTGGATCTGCACCAGAAAAAGAAAGTTAGTACACCACATGGTGAAATTCAAATAAAGTCTATAGATTAACTCTTTGATTAATGTTAATTTTCTGGTTTAATAACTGCACTATCTTACGTAAATGGTAATATTAGGGGAAACTGAGTAAAGGGGATATGAAAGTCCTTGTAGTATTTTTGTAAATCCAAAATTGCTTAAAAGAAAAGAGTTGTTCTGAGTTCTATGAAGGTTATCTTCATCTGTAAATTTATGCAATGGAAAAAGTGAGAAATTACACAGAAGATAAAAACTTGGTTCAGTTTGTAGCATATATTAGGTATATAATTCATAATTGACTAAGTCCATTTTAATAAAAAGTTAGATATTGAATATTTGATTAGGAATTTAACGCTCCACTATGATTTTAAATCTGTGGAAAAACAATTTCAACTAACATAAATTTGACTTATGACACAGTTGCTATAAAAGCAAGCCTCCACAAAAGTGAGAATAGTCTACAAACTAATCATATTTACCAGAGACCAAATAAATGGATAGAACCTGACTTTCAGTGAGGTGTTATTACCATCTTAATTTTTTTTTCTAATTACAAACTATAACTGATTTTAATGGATGAATCTAATTGCAGCTAAAATGTAGTCATTGTACTAAAGGGCTTTTTGACATACATCATTATTCAGGAATGCAGTGATTAAAAATAATAGAAAAGAAAGACAAGGCCTAATTCAATTCTGCATTCTGAGAATATCTTTCAATTCTAAAGTCTCAGAATCAACAGGGACATTCTTTAGACAAATTCATTACCTGAAAGAACACTTTTGTTCATTCAGAAATCTGTATTACAGAGCCAAGGAAGATGTATGAGAACATGCATGGCTCTCCAAAAGGAAGTGGAGCTGGGTGCAGATACGATTCTTGTCCAGTTTGAGTGATAGATATATTCCTACCTCCTCTATGCTAGAAAACCAATCTATTGATTTTGGAAAGCAGAGAGGCTTCAGAAGCAGTGGATATAATTGGAAATGACATGTAATTTAGTGTGATTATTAATGTGTGTGGATGGGTAAGTCACTTACAAAGACTGAGGTGAACATGTGTATTTTGTGAAAATAATGGTTCGTTTTCCCTGGCAACGCTAAAGCTGGGTAGAGGCTAACATTTAGAAGATACTTCCAATATGCTGGGCTCTGTGCTACATAATTTTCGTGTTAACTCATATAATTATCACAACCCTATGAAGTAGATACTAATGATAATCTCCATTTTACAGACGAGGAAACTGAGACGCAGTAAAACCTAACTTGCCAAGCAGGAAAATCTGGACAGTCTGGCTCTAGAGTTATGCCTTTAACCACTATACTATATTTAGTGCCGTTTAGGGTTTGCTTTCTTGGTATATTTTATTATTTTTCTAGTCTTTTGGCCACATGCGATCAATTTTCCATTGGTTCTAGATACATAGCAAGTGCTGTCAACATTTATAAGAATTTTTATAAATTTATTTGTTTAATTTCCATAATAAGTATGTGAATTTCAACATCTCCATTTTAGAAATTGAGGTTAAGAAACAGTCCTAGATCAAACAGGTAATGATTGGCCACGGTGGTAATCAATATTAGAGTTACTGATGCAGAGTCCTATGTTTTTGGGTTTTTTTTAGGTTCTTCATCTGTATGTATTTTTTCTGGCAAACCTTGTGGCACGGATCTCAGAAGGAACACTGGTTAGGTATTCTGAGGATAGAATAGAAATTCTAGAACACAGGCAGTTTAATATTATGCTAATTTCATCTTTAATGTAGGGCCTGAACATTTTTCTGACCTACTTTATGCTTTGACTACTTCTATCTATTCCTATCATTTAAATTGACTGAATGAATGTAAAAATTCCTCTCAGAAATGTATGTAAAAGTTAAGTTTGTACCAATGTTAGCCATTTGCTGTTGAGTACTGGTTGAAATGTTGGTCTATTTTTGTTAAAAATACTGATTTTACTCCCTTAAATTTTATGAATAGTTCTTTCTAATCAACCTAAAAAGGAACCTATCTCCAAAAAGGAAAGGTTTAGAGCTCTATTCTTAAAAATAGTGCTCTACACCAATTTTGGAGAATGTGACAAATAGTATCCACCCCTTTCTACTTGGACTTCATTTTTCAGGTGTCCTTGAAACTAGATTTGGCCATGCAACTAAGCTCCAGCCAATGGATTGTGGGCAGACACGATGTCTGTAGGCAACAAAATGGAATGTGAGCAACAAAATAATTGTTTACCCTGGACTTCTCTTTTTCCTGTAGGGGAATGCAGAGCTGCCAAACTAGCCTGGACCTGTGAGACTGTGATAACAAATTTCATCCGATCAAGGTAAATCACAGTCCTTAAATAACTACTACTTTTTTCCATCAAAGTACTCTGATGATAGAAATGTTACTGTATTCTGACAGAACTTTTAAATTTTATTATAGCAGCTTACCTTCTACCATAATACCAACAATCATGTATCATACTCAAATATAATTTTCCAAGCTGTCACCTCTTATCACCTTTTAATCTTCCTAGAGATTTTCTAGGTTGATTAGTTGTGAATGCTAGTATTACTATTCACTTGACTGTTATTTTCCAGTGATCTGTGTAACATTTATCATGCACACATTAAAAATTATGTGGTAGAATAACATTTAATGACACAAAAGGAAATATAGTCATGTTATTTTTAAGTTTAAAAAGTGCCTTACAAAATGCTAAATGTGATGTCTGTTTTATAATAGTGAACCTCGCTCTGTTGAGTAATTACAGAAGATTTTCCCTTTCTTTTTTGCTTCTCTGTATTTAAAGTATTGAATTTGTATTATTTTTGTTAAAAAATACAAAGTTGAAATAAAAGTGCAATGAAAGTGTTATTCTGATGATAATAACATCATCATATTATTCTGATGATAACACAGAGGAATAGGTTAAGAGATATGAAATTCTGAGTCAGGAGAATAGGAGCGAATAGCCTTAAAGTTTTAAGAGTTAAGAGGAAAAAATTAGAGATTATGAACAATGTTTGAAAAACTAATTAGTGTCTCAGATTTAAAAAAGGAATCAAATTCTGAATTATAGCTTAAGTAAATGGAAAAGTAAGAGTGGGTAATCTGGTTCTCTGGAGTCTTCCAGATTTTGTACTCCTTCTCAGTATATCCCTCTCCGCTTTTTATATACCCTCTGTCTCCTTCTCCATTCCCTGACTTTCTTGTTTGTTCCTCTTTTACCTCTGTTTCTATTCCACAATTATTCATATATCTTTCTCACCCTCTAAGATGGCCACAAAATGGGATAGAATAACCTAAAATTCACACATTTATTCTCAAATATTTTAAGCACTAAATGTCAGTGTTATATTAAGTCCTGGGTGTCATCTCAAATAATCCACAGTTTATTTGGTCAGATACTTCCACTCTTTGGGAGTATGAATGACCAAAAAGATAATTTTGCATGGGAGAGCCAGGGAAAGATATCCCAAAGGAGACACTGGGCTGGGATCTTGAAAGATAAGTAACTTTTTTCCCCAGGTGAAAGAAGGAGAGAATAAACTTTCAAGCAGAGGGAACAGCATGTAAACTTTTTCCTTAAAAAAAGATTTTCCACTACTAAATGAACATCATTAAGAATTATCAAAGAGCAAGAATTTCCTTTCTTATCTATCATGAGCTATGTTACCCTGACTAATTAAGTCAAAGGAAGCTTTTCCCATCCAGAACCCAGCTAGATAGAATTCCTATCCTTTGAGAACATAGCTGAACACCAAATATTAAGTGAACAAAGGTCTCTGAGTAGACAAATGTTTTGTTGTAGTATTTCTGCTTATTGAAGAACACTCAGAACATCTTTCTAAGTATTATGGACATCATTCTAACAAAGCAAATTCGAGGCAGTCACATTGGATGGGAGTAGGAATAAGATTTAGGGTTAGAGTCTATTTCAGGCAGGCTTATTGGGACTAGCAAAAAGGAATGGCTAGAATGCCAGGAGTATGGAAAGAGTCAGAAAAACTAGCAGTGGGCTCAGAAACCCCAATCATAGCTGCCCAGGAATGGAGTGAAAAGGCAAAGAAGCTGGACTGCATTGGTCAACTCTGCACACTTAGCTACTTGCATTGATGTTCATAATGATGATAATGGGTCATTCACGAAGGAGATTAAATGTAGTTCTAGTGCTCTGTCTTTGAAAGCAGTTTAAGTTAATTTTAGAAAGACTTCCACTTAAATAGTCAAAATTTTCTTTAGAAAGATGCTGCTGTAATCCAAAACAGTCTGCTGTTCTATTAATTCCCTGTAAGCCTGCATGGTTTTACTTAAAATCATTGCTACTTCATTTTGTCTTTACAAAAAAGAGCCAACAGAAAAACCTCTGTCTCTCAACTCATTTTACTGGTCATTGGTTCTTAAATTAAGCAGTTCACTTGCAGGGTTTAGGGAAGATACAGGCCCCCATGCTTTAGTCTTGCTCATCTGAACCAGCTCCAAGCTTGCAGCTAGGGTGAGTATGCTGTCTAGGAGTGGGATGATATTCAAGGTGGAGGATCACATACATGAGACAGGTCTACATTTAATTTCAAATAAATATTTAAATGTTTATTGCAGCATTGTTTACAATAGCTAAGGTTTGGAAACAACCCAGATGCCCAAAAATAGATGATTGGATCAAGAAGATGTGGTATATATACACAATGGAATACTACTCAGCATTCAAAAAGGATAAATACATGCAATTCACAGCAACATGGATGGAACTAGAAGGGATCATGCTCAGTGAAATAAGCCAGAAAGAAAGTGAAAAATATCAGAATGCTTTCACTTATAACAGGAATATAGGGGAACCAAACAAGAGAGAGACACCCAGTGAGGGAGGGGGAAGACAATGGCTCAAAATGGCGTAGAAAAGAGCACAAGGGACAGTGATGATGGGTCACAGGTGAATCAGTGGTGGGTTACCTAAGGGGAATACACAGTGTAAACAATATAAATAACAATAAAAAAATTTAAAGCATTTTCAAAGTCCTGTTTACATTTAAAAGGAACACTGCAAATGTGAGAGGCACTGCGAGGCAGCATGTTGCAGTAGGAGGAACACTGGTGCTGTGCACGAGCACTTCTGAACATGTCGTCCAAGACCAGGGCCTAACCTTTGCCACCTCTTTCTGGGTTCTTCTACATTTCTCAGTCTCTTGCCTTGACTAATGTTAGGTCATGCAGCAAATATTTATTTAGCCTTCTATGGGAGAAACAAACAAGGAAATTGGGGTCAGGGCAGAGATAAAAAAGACATTTCCTTGCTCCTCAAATAGTTTGGTGGGGAGAGAAAGATGTTTACAGAGAATTCAGTTCAAGGTAGGATGTGAAAAGTGATATAAATTACACAGAAAATGCTATTGGAATAGTTGATGGAGTGAGATTATTTCCAGCCAGGAAGCCAGTGGCTTAGGTGTTGAAACAGTGACTATTTTGTATGGAAAGAAGACCAAGGCTGGGTTTTGAAGATAGGTGTGTTTTCAACAGGGAACCATGGCAGAGATGGCTCTTGAGTGTCGAAAGGACAGTGAGCATAAAAGCTCACTGAAGGTTAAGAAGGTTAAGAAAGTACAGGGCAAGTTTCAAGGTGCACAAGGATTGGGAGGGATGCTGTTAGGAGGAATATTTAGAAAAGTGGAGTGGGGCCAGGTCACTGAGGATCTTTAATGCTATGTTTGGGGTTTCATGTGTGGGCGGTGAGGTGTGGGTAGGTACCAACTTGTTGCTCCTGAATTATATCTAGTGCTGCAACTCAAAGCAGAAAAGCAGACTGTTTCTTCCACAAAATTGAAGAAAGACAGAATCCTAGTTTAGAGGTTCTGCAGCAAAAAGCTCTCTTTAGCCTCCCTCCTACCTTGGAGGTCATAGTCAATGGCTGAAAGCCCATTGGTCTAGGTTGCCCAGCAGAGTCTGTACTTGGCTGATCTGAAGGCTCGCTTCTTCATGACAATGTCCCCTCCTACACCACGGGACCAACAGTCCCCATCATTCTTAAGCCCCAGCAGCCTTACCCACTTGTTCAGTGTTTTGCTTAAAGAACACACTGTTTCTAGCCTCCTATATGAGACTATAAAGTAAGTTCTCAGCTTCTTTTGTTTACTCTCTCCCCTCCCCAATAGACAGTGACACACACATAGTAGGCATGCACAGAACAGACCTTGCTAATTATGCCAGCCTACTTGCCTCCTCACAAAACGGTTGAATGTGAAGTATTAATAGAGTAAACTACTTAATTCTTTAAAGATTCCTAAGAAGAAAGTTATAAGGAGTCAAATAACTGGGATGTTTTCTTTAAATTAGCATAATTGGTTACATGAGTATTTTTAGCTGCTAACAAGGTACAGAAATCTCCAGAGTGCCAGTGACTGCTTACACCCACTTCCTGGCCAATATTTTACCAGGTCCTAAGTCATAGCTCTAAAATCAATTCTGCCCTTTACTGCAAAATCATTACAGAGCCAGGAAAAATGATCCGTGCTGTTTAATCAGTAGGGATGCTGGAAAATCAGGAGATATTGATACTGTGCTTGTGTGAGAAGGGTCTGAACGAAGTACGAAAAGCAGGGATGTGGTGAATGTGGTCATGTTCAATTTCAAGTCCGGCTCTAAAGTGTCTCCAAGGAAAAGGGGTTTCTAATGCTCTCTTTACAATTCACAGAACCATAACAATTTTGCACATTTAATTTCTTATGGAGCCTTTAAAATCTTTCCAAAATGAAAAGGACATCCTAAAGATGAAACATTTGTGATATAAGAAACAGAATGTAGGTATAAAATGATGTAACTTAGTGTCATTTGTGTGTATGCATGCTAGCCTCCTAACTTAAAAAAAAAACACAACAAAATTTGAGAAAGATTCCTGTCTCATTTAGATTCCTCTGTCTCATTAGACAAAAGAGAGAAAAATATTTACTATGCAACTGAAAAAGTGCAGAACTAGGAGATACTAGGAGGAAGATATTTTTTGCTGCTTTTCTTGATCTATCACGCTGCCAAAGAACATGACTATGGCACCCAGAAAGGAGGGAATTCAACAACTATGAGGGTGGAAATGGGTCCTTTATTCATTTTTTTTTTCCTGGAGCCCTTGAAAATGCCTTCAGTGACGTCCTGAACCTAGATAGCTTTCTTGCCAACTCTCAGCCTTGGTCACCAATTCTCAGGCCCAAAGCCTGGTGGAAGGGCCAAGTCAGATGTTTTAAATAAGGACACGCTTCTGGCCTCTTTAGGGGGTAATTTGTAGGCTGGCAGAATTAGAACCTCTTGGTTCTATGGAGAGACCATTACTGCCTCGGGCCCACAGGATTTCTAAGCTCTTTACACTGTGAATTATTCAGACCAGAGCATCCTTTACCATTGTATTCTGGATTGTTCTCTATTGCTCAATTTCTTACCTTGAATAACTAAGGGCTATGCAACCATTATTCATTTATATTTTATGAGACATGTATGCCAGGGACAGAAATGAACAAACCATTTGTTTTCGCCCCTCAATACATTTAGAAGGGGAGAGAAGGACATTTACAGAGAATCTAGTAAAACAGGTCTGTAATCTTTAGCCCACCCTCTTACCCTATGCACCATCTCTTACTAGCCAGTAACCTAATAGTATTCCAGGACAGAACATAGGGATACTCTCTTAGAGTAATCTTTCAGATAATCTGTGGAGCAAGAGACACAGCAGGATAGCCCGGCTACTTATTTATTTCCTCTGCTGGGCTGTGAGCTCCTTGACTTGCTTCCCTGTTTTGATCCAGGTCTATTGGGAAGTGACTGCACAGTTACATACATTATTTCATCAAATCACTATCACAACTATTGTTTCTATTTTTCAGATGAGTATCTGACAAGTCAGGTACCCAACACAGTATCTGAATATCATATCCTTAATAAGTACCTGTTGGATGCTGATTGTGATTATTGAGTAAATGTTAATAAACTTGCTCAAAGTTAAGAATAAATGTTAAGAACTTGTCATACAGGTTCTACCTTGCAGAGTGGGATTTGAACCTACCTCTGCATAGGCTAAAGTTGATTTACATGAAAGATCTCAAGCAAATCATCAAATGTTGTTTTCCCATCAAAATTGCTCAAGTGGACAATTTTAGCTAGGGGTCAATTTACTTCTCTGTGGCCACATAACAAAGGCAGGATGACTCAGAGACAGACTTAGAGTTTCATCACATCATGGAAAAACCAATAAAAAGCATTTTTCCTATGGTCTTTTATTCATGCATGCATTTAGCAAGCCTTCATTGAGCACCTATGTGCTAGGAGGTCCGGAGTAGCCACTAGAGATAGAACAAAGTATTTAAGACGTACTTCTTGCTTTGAAAAATTCCCTGTTTTGCAAAGGAGATAAACTCATGAGCCAACCATTTTATTTCAAAGTCCTGACAGAACCATTGACCAGAACTTTCTGCTTGTTATGAAATTATGAAAACAGGGTTTTAAATCATATGTTATGCTAATTATGAGACAGTTTACAAAAGTACCTGAAAATGATTTAAGATGTAAGGAGATAATAAATCTATGTTTTAAAAAGGTGTTTTTGCTGTTGTATTTTTTATCCAGTTACACTCTACATACAATATTTTTTAATTTCAGGTGTCCAAAATAAGAATTTGATATTTGTATGTGTGACAAAATGATTGTTAACTAGCAGCCTAGTTAACATCTATCATCTTGTGCAATTGATTTTTTCTTGTAATGAGACCATTCAAGTTATACTCTTAACAACTTCCACAATTGTAACACAGTGTTATTAACTATAGTCTCCATGCTGTACCTTACATCTCTAACTTATTTACTTTGTAACTAGCAGTTTATACCTTTTGACCCCTTTCACCTATTTCATCCATACCCCCACTCTCTGTGTCTATGAATCTGCATTTTTTAAAAAGATTCCATGTATAAATTAGATGATAGGTGTTTTGCTTTGTCTAACTTGTCTCATTTAGCATAATGCCCTCAAGGTCTATCATGTTGCTGCTGATGGCAAGTTGCATTCTTTTTTATGGCTGATAATATCTATCTTATGCATGCATATGTGTGAGTGTATGTCTCTTTTCTTTATCTGTTCTACCAGTGGACACAGGTTATTTCCATATCTTGGTTATTATAAACGATGCTACCATGAACATGGGGGTGGAGCTGTTGTTTTGAGTTAATGTTTTTGTTTTCTTCTCATAAATCTCCAGAAGTGGAATTTATTTTGTGCTGTTTTTAAATTTTTTTGGAACCTCCATACTATTTCTACAGGGGCCCTGCCGCTATGTTATTTTTAAAAAGATGATAACACTACTGTTGCTGTTTAGTTCTTTACAGTGTTTTTGGTTTAGAGAAAGAATTTGATGGAAACCCAATAGTTCTAGCTCAACACTATTTAAATTTTCTTCTTGTCATCTTTCCAAATACTTTCTATCAGCACATTTATCCCTTCAGATATTTTACAGTCAGCGTTTTGGAGAAAGCTTCCTTTTTAATTTGAATCTTGGCACTTTAAAAATAGCAACTTGATCAAGGAAAGCGCTACATTCTTTCCCCAATTTGAACTGCCTAAACCTGCCCATTAATAATACTTGATTTATGTTAGCAAGTTAGAAAGTTTTCAAAGTACTTTCCTTTATATTATCTTAATTAATTCCCTTAATTGTTTGATGGGATAGGTTGGAAAGTATTATTACTGCTATTTTTATTAGTACTACAAAAGGAACACATAAGGAGAACAGAAAAAACTCCAATCCACATAGGTGGTGACAAACTTTAAAAGAAAACATTACTACATCTCTAACCTTCTCTATAACCCTCCTCAGAGGTAACCATTTTATTTTCACCTCTGCTGGTATTTATCTCCATAACTCCAAATAATATTATGGGGTCATCACTTTCTCAGTCTTAGATAGAATTTATTGATTCCTTTCTGTGAAAGATGAGAAATTTACCTTATGTATACTACTTCACTCTTTCCTGGAAAATTTTGTTGGTTATAGCTTTAGTTTTAGTTCTTTCACGACATATCTTTAAAATATTAAATAAAGTACTGTTTAAATCCATACTTCCTTGTATCTTGACTTTGTTTTTATTAAGCTTATTTGTGTCTTGACTTTAGAAAAAATATATATTAGTTTCATTTATGGAAGATAAGGAATTTTTTTAAATATGTATTTTTATTGTTATTTATAGCTTTTACATTTTGTATTCCCCTTGGGTAACCCACCACCAATTCACCCATGATCCATCTCCGTGGTCCCTTGTGTCCTTTTCTACTCCATTTTGTGTCCTTATCCTCCCCCTCCCCCCACCCCCCCAAGTGGCTCTCTCCTATTTGGTTTCCCTATAGTCCTGTTATAAGTGAAACCATTCGATATTTTTCTCTTTCTTTCTGGCTTGTTTTCTGAGTATGATCCCCTCTAATTCCATCCATGTCGCTGCAAATTGCATGTGTTTAGGAAGACAAGGATTTTTTAGAGAAACTTCCCTTCACCTCCTCTTTTATCCTAACTTCGCTCTGTTGTACCATTACTTTTACACTGTTATGATTTTAACTTTTGACTTCTGTATTTTCATTATGATTGTCTCACATGCTTTGTTTACAGGCTGATTTAAAAAATTAAAATACGATACTTATATAAAGAAGGTTTTGAAAATACTATTTACTATAGGTCCAATTAGTGATTAGTTCTACAAAGGAGAACATTTAGTCTTACAACTAAATCCACGAATGCAAAGGAGAATATTTTAAGTATCATAGTCAAAGTAATCTTATGTAATATCGACTGCTAAAAATTATACTAGAATGTTTTAGTTTGCTTCACATGGTTTTCTTATATTGCTTTTCATTTTTTTCTGGAACTTTTAATTGTTTTCCCCCACTTTTTCTCTATGCTATTAGTTTACTTTATAGCCATGCCTTAGCTGCAATCAGTGTTGGCTTCTAATAGCTAGTAACTGTCCACTTTTCCAGAGAAGCTTCACTAGGGCTCTTACCTCTTCACATACAACCCTTCAGATCATTGACTGACTGACTGACTGACTGACTGACTGACTGACACAGGATGTAATAGACCTGCCTCCATCAAGATGAGCCCATCCTCTGATGGAATTTGTGACCTCTATATCTCCTTGTGGAGTAAGTAAAAGCACAGCTCATATTCAGTTGAGCCACAGTCTTGCTTAGCTTTTGTCCTGCTCCATATTGTTTCTCTCATCACCCTTCTCTGAAGAGCATTTTCTCAATAAATCACTTGTAAATGAATTTTCAGACTTTGCCAATTTTATGGACTGTATCTTGTGCTTTTCCAAAATTCATTATTTTGAAGCTCTAACACCCAGTCTGATGGTATCAGTAGGGGAGCATTAGGGAAGTGATTAGGTTTAGATCAGTTTATTAAGGTGGAGCTATCATAATGGACTGGTTGTTCTTATAAGTCATTCTACTCTCTCATGCAAATTCACCAAGGAAAGACCTCGAGTACATCGTTAAGTCAGGAAGTAATGCCCTCTCTCCCACCCTCATATTTAAATCACAACCAATCCCAGAAATTTTACTCTCTCTATATTTCTTGAATCCAACTTTTAAAAATCTCTACTATAGTGCTTTTGTACAAGTCACCGCCATTTTTTAAAAATAGTCTTCTAGCAGCCTTCCTGGCTGGTCTGCAAGTCAGGAAGAGAACTCTCACCAGACACCAAAACTTCCAGTACCTTGATCTTGAACATCCAGTCTCCAGAACTGTGAAGAATAAACATCTCTTGTTTAAGCTACTCTATCTATGATATTTTGTTATACCAGCCCGAGCTGACATAGACAACTAGGGAACCCAACCTGACACATGTGCATAGAAGATCATAAGTCTTTACCAATCACAGATTATGTAACTTTTCTACATTACTATTTTTAAAAAAGGAATCCACTTTTTCCTTGAATACATGATGAAAACTGTGATGAAAAGATTAGAGTAAGTGGAAGAGAGAAATTTTCCTTAGAATCCTTATTACAGCCAGGTATAAAGACAAACAGTGCATTTGTATTTGCTTTGAATGTTTTTCCCAACTCAGAGTTGTTTTCATTCTCATCTTTGGTTTTCACAGAAATTTGAGAGATAAAAAGATTTTTGAAACTTTTTTAGTTTTAAAACCCAGAGTAAGTCATTTTCAGTAAGAGCTTTAAAAAATAAATTATTTAACCGTGGGAGAAAGCACTTCTATTTTTTAGACATTTTTTAGTATGACTTGTGAACATCACATCTATTAATGCCTAGTTTGGCTCCAATTTTTGAAAACTAGTAGTATGTGGGATGAAGGAAAGATATAGAAATCACTTTTGTCTGTTGTACCTCCCTTAATCTCATTCACACCTACCTAAATTTTCCCTCTCTTGTCAGTGTCTGTATCCATTAATCATTAGGGAAAAAAGCTGGAAAAATGAAGTATATCTACTGTTATACACACAAGACCTGTTAAACAAAAAAGGATTACAATTTCTCGACTTTATTTTCAGAAAGTCACAGTAATATTGCCAGGAGGAAGGTAGGGATTCTCTTTTAATTAGAAAATCCGAGGGCAGGGAGCAAAAATTCATGCATTCAAGGAATAAGTATCTATTGAGTATCTCTTAGTTATGTTCATGCATTAGTGGAAACTTTAGGATGAGAACTTACATACAATGGTGAGCATCTAATGGATGATGTAGGTACAGACTGAATAACAGAAATATATAGTAAAATGATGATCAGGGACAGGTCTATATCCAGTACTACCAAGAGTAGGGGGAGGAAAGCTGGGAAGGCTTTTCTGAAGGAGAAATATATAAGATGAGCTCTAAATGTAAGAGATCATGGTGAAGGGGAAGAAAAACTTAGGTCAGGTAACAGATAGTGTTATGTTCCCATAGGCATGGCACATATTGAAAATAAACAAGAGCCACTGGATATACAGGCAGAATTCAGAGCACCAAGGGTCTGTGGATTTGGACGCTCCGAGAAGTCACTAAAGACAAAGTCTGATTGCATTTTTGTTATGAACAATCACTTAGCAGGTATTGTGAGGCACAAACTGGAGGCCTCAGAGGGCAGCCAGAAGACTGCATGTAAATATGGTGGTGACTTACACAAAAGTATTATAGTAGAGATTTAAAAAAATGGATTCAAGAAATATGTAGAGAGTAAAATTTCTGGGGTTGGTGGTGGATTAAAAATGAAGGGTTAGAGAGATGGCTTCTGGATATTAGGGACAAGTGGTCTCTCACCAATAAGGGCATGCTGGGGGAACTACACCGTATTCTGGTACCTGAGATGTGTCTGAGAATTGGTTCAGTCTTAACAGTAAAAGATGAGGGCTGTGATGAAAAACAACCCTTAAGCTGGGGGAAAAGATGGAAAGTTATGGGAGTGAATACTACAACTAAAGTGGAAGAGCATGATGAAAAGATTAGAGTAAGTGTGAGAGTAAGATTAGAGTAAGTAAGAGAAATGTGAGTGATGAGACTGGAAAGCTAGGTCGGCGGTAGATCATGAAGAGCTGTAAATGATACCTAAAGGCTTTGGACCGTATACTCTAGACAGTGGTTCAAGAAATGAGCTGATTAAAGTGAACGGAGTCGGGACTCCCTGTTTTCAGTCTGGGTGGTTGGGAGGTTTGTGTCATCTCATCAAGAGCAGAGATTGGCAAAAGCGTATGAGTTGCACAGGCTGGCAGGACTTACAAGGAGAAATACTTATGAGGCATTTGAAAATATATGACTTGAAGTTCAGGTCTGGATATATGGATTTGAAGATCATTTCCAGATAATTAAGCTGGATTGAGAAAAGGGAAATGATGTGATGACCCAGGAATGATGGGTAAAGATTTCAGAAAGGGCCAAAGTAAGAACCTTAGGAAACATACTATGTAGAAGGCATGAAAGTCAATGTTACCAAGATGGCAATAAGAGGCTATTTGCTGCTCTCCCAAAAGGAACACCTAACAATTCACTAGAAGAGCACTACACCAAGAGTGTTGCAGCTTGAGTGAAACTGAAATACTCTTGAACCTCAGAGATGACCACGCACTGCACCAAAGGGGACACTGAGGAGAGTCAGGCGTCATTAGGCAGGAAGTGGGTGGAAAGAAATGCCTGGAGGCTACTGTCTGTGGCAGGGAACACAGGTTGCAGGGCTGTTGGTTGGGTCAGAGGCTTAGGTAGGGGAGACTGGAAACAATGTGGAGGCTCAGGTACTTAAACCATGTGAAACAAATAGAGGAATGGTGGAGCACCACACAGTCCAGATTCTTGGTAAGGAAAAAAACAGAGAAAGTACTCAAGACTGCAGATCTCTCCTGTACTGACACCATGGAGGGCACTGACAGCAGACAAAATGCTGAGACTCATACCTGGGAACCAAGAAAGGAGGGATATTGGTGGTGCCACAAACATGAGCCAGCTGCCCCACCCCCAGGATGTTCTTGACAGCAGCTGGGACCCTTCAGGTCCCTCTCTGCCCATGCCGACACAGATCTCGGTACCTATGGAAGTTCACAAAGGTCAAATAAATTAAAATTAAATCAAATCAAATCACAGTACTACCTGCAGGAAAAGTAAAAGTAGTTCAGCTTTCTAAGTTATTGCTACAGATATATATATATTTTTAAAAATAAGGAAATTTAAAGCAACAAAATGAGCAGACAAAATAAATAAATAAATAACACATGGCAAATCAAAACCTCCAGGGCATATGACACCAGAAGTAGAGAACAACTCCCTAGAATACAACCACAAAGACATGGAAGATTATATCTCCCCATCAAATACCCAGTTCAAATTGCTGCAATAAAGAATCTCAAAGAGATAGAAGAAAACTCAAAGAGGCAATTCTAAGTGATATAAGAGACCTTAGAAAAGCAATCAGAGACATGCAAAAATACCCAGAAAAATAAAATAAGGAGCTCAGAAATAAAATTAATGACAAGAGGTAGAACTGAAGTTAAATAAGGAAATAACAGAGAGATTCAGAATAAAAACACTCAATATATGAGATCAAGAACTCTAGAGAAATCTCTGGAATCAGACAGTCCTTATGGATCAAAACGATGATTCAATGACAGTAACTGGAATTTGGAATTTCCAAGTTGGAAAAGAAGAAGTAAAACTATCACTATTTTCAGATGACATGATAACATACATAGAAAAACCCCCGACTCTAGTAAAAAGCTAATGAAAATAATAAATGAACACAGTAAAATAACAGGTCACAAAATTGATATATGAAACTATGCTGCATTTCTATACACAAATAATGGACTAGAAGAAAGAGAAACCGGGGGTGGGGGGGGGAATCTCATTTACAATTGCATTAAACAGAACTAAATGCCTGTAAAAAAATTAACCAAAGAAATGAAAGAACTGTATACTGAAGAATATAAGATATTGTTGCAAGAGACAGAAGAAGATACAACGAGATGGAAAAATATTCTGTACTCATGGGTAGTAAGAATTAATATAGAATTAATATAGCAAAAATGGCTATATTAACAAAGCTATATACAGGTTAAAGAAATCTATCATTATTGCTATTTCAGGTTCAAGAGGTTTCAGAAAGTCATTCTGATAGATTAAGGAATCTTATCCTTTGGGGGTAGGACATTCCCTGACATTCCCTGAATTCAGGATAGAGAGGTCTTTGCTCACGCTATATGAGGGTAAGTCTGTATGATAAATAAGGGATCCCTCTCCTTGCAGTCACTGACTATGTATTTTTGGAAAGGTGCCTAGTTTCTTCGAGCCTAACTTTTTTCATGTATAATGTGAGGAGGTTGTCCTGACTCTCACCTAGCTCCTGTATAGTTTTCTTTTATTCTTCGTTAAGGGAGGGGCCTAATTATTTCCTCTCTAAGTGCATTAGTTACTGATGAAAATAGAAGTTGAAAGGTTTTGGGGAAAGTAGACAGCGTGTTTATATTACGTATTCTATACTTTGGTCTTCATTCCACTGACTTCTGCTTCATAGGCTTTGTCTAATCTGCCAGATAGTCTAGGGTATTTTCTGAGTGGCCCAGATTCAGGCCTAATTTTTAACTTGGAAGCATTAATTTCAGCCACACCACTTATGGGCAATTTCAGCCTTTTTTTTTTTTCCCCCAGAAAATGACTGTCTGGTCAGCAACTTTAGATAAATGTCCTTACGAAGAAGAATTATCAAAGGCACACAGATCTATTCTGGGCATCTTTCAAACCAAATTTTAAAGATTTTAATGGATTGTAAGGCTTTCCTTGGCATGAAGTTGCCCAATGGTTCAGTTTTCCCAAAGTGTCATGTTAATTTCTCTCTCAATTCCTAATATGGCTGGTTCCTTCTCATTGCTTATGTCTCAGCTTAAATATCATCTCCTCATAGAAGACTTTCTTGATGAATCTGGTTAATTCAGTTCCCCAACCCCTCACTTCACTACAATGCTGTGTTTCACTATCATAGCACTTATCACTGTCTGAAATGATGGCATTCATTCATTTATTCCATGTTTCTCCTTCACTAAAATGTCAGCCTATGAAAGGTGAGTGTCTATCCATATCCGTCTTGTTCAATGCTGCTATATCCAGCAGTTAGGACCATGCATGCACAAAATAGATGCTTGAATAAATAGCACGATTAATGAATAAGCCTTTGGATGTGCAGAAGTTTACTCAGTCCATTTATCTAGCAGCTTCAGATGTCAGCACTTCCATGTGATTACTGTGGAAAAGGAATGGCTTAAGGATCCTCAGGTTTTTAACATTAGTGGTGTTTTACGGAGTTTTCAATCAGATAGTCTCTGTTTTCTCATTATGCTCTATCTTAATTAGCTGGTAATGCTATTTCTATGGAAACTAGGCAGAAACATAGACATTTATATATATATTTCTGATTGCTTCCTAAAATAACACCTTCTTCCTCATGACAACGCCTGGAAATAGTTTGATTATTACTGGATTATAATAATACTAACATATTTTTTAATCAACTGTGTCTCAAATGCTTTACATGTATCATCTCTAATTCTCCCAACAACCCATGAAATAAGTACATTATTATTGTTTGTATTAAGCAAATAAGGAGACTAAGACTTGAAGAATTTCAAAAACCTTGTCCAAAGTCTTTGTGGTATGTAATATTCTGAGATAGCTGCCAATGATCTGCACTTTATCACCTGGTGCTAGTGCCCTTTGCAAAGTCCACTATCACGTTGAATCAGGACTGGCCAGTGTGATCAGCAGAGTATGGAAGAAGTGATGGAATATAACTTCCAAGGCAAGGTGAAAAAGGCATTGTAGTCTCTACCTTGTTCTCTTGGGTTTCTCTCTGTAGTTTAGGCCAGTTGCCATCAAGCGGCCTGTGGAGCCAATGTGGAAGGGAGCTGAGTTTCTTGCCTGCACCAACCTGTCATTTGAGTGAGCTACTTTCAAAGAGGTTTTCCCGGCACCAATCAAATTTCAGCCTCAGCCAACATCTGACTGTAATCTCAGTAGAGACCTTGCACCAGTACTGCTAAATCAAGCTGTTCCCTAATGTCTGACTTAAAGAAATTGTGGAAGATTAAAAAAATAATCATCACTGTCATAAGCCTGAAAGTTTGGGGGTGATTTGTTACACAGCATTATATAACTGGTATAGTATTTTTAAAAAAGATTTATTTAATTATGCATACAAGAACTGGGGCGTAGGCCAGAGGTGTGGGGTGGTGAGAGGATTCACCAGAGACAGAGTGGGGACCAGAAAAGGAAGCTCTACTGAAGTACACTGCTGAAGGAAGGAGCAGGCAAGGCAGGAGAGGTCTGCTGCACCTTTTGGGAAGTTCCCAGCTGGGGATCGAACTCATGCTGCAGTGGCTGCAGATAGCTTCATAGTGCTGAGACTTTACCCATTATGCCACCAGGGAGCCCCTAACTGGTATAGTCTTATGGAAGTTCTATTGTAAAACCAGGATTCTAGCCTAGATCTTACTCCAGAGCCTATGCTCCTAGCCATGAATACTCTATTTTTTTTTAATATTCACTTTAAACACAAAGTTTAGAAAAAATCTATGCAAACATATGATGAGTTTCATGTCACAGAGGTTAAAATAATCCAATCAGCAAATCCAGGATGGTTTAATTCCCAGACCAAGACCTAGACCCTAACTAATGAGAAACTAATGTCATAGTCAGAACAACACTTCAGGAAAATAAACCCACAGATGGAATGAAAAAGAAGGAACCTGGAAGTGTGGCCCTTGCCTGGAAGGCTACTGCATTTAGTGAGAGAACAGCTATTTGAGGGAAATTGAAACTTCTATTATGATAATTATTAAATTATTCTTGAAATACCTTTGATATTACTGTTGGCTGTTTGAAGATTTGGATGGATAGGTCATCGGTTTGGAACTATAAGCACCTTCTCATTTTGTACCATCTCTACTCATTGTCCAATATTCCAGAAGTAAAGTAATCATGGTTATTGTCTAACACGGCCTCCCAAGGGGTGGGAATTGAGTCAATGGAATGTTGTTTTCCACATTCACAGTAATGGTAAATCTCTGTTCCAGCAGTACTTCAATATTTATTTTAATATTAAGTCATGTACTACTATTTTTAAAAGAAGAAAGATAATGGACCAAGATTTTCTGCCTTTGAAGTAAGCTAAAAAATCAGTGATAATTGAAACAAGAAATCCTGGTGCAGGAAGAGAGAACCGATTGTGCTCTGTCCTTGGTAGAATTTTGACTCATTCATGCAGTATAGTGTCTAGAGAATTCTAGTGAGTCATGCATTGCTAACTATGGAAGAAAAATGTATTTTCTAAAGCTGTCTGTTATTACTCATGTCCTTCAGTCAGCATCAGCAGATGCTACTACCCTATTGACTGGTGATCTAATACAGAGTCTCCTGTAGACAGATATGACACGATTTCCCTCTAACTCTGATAAATTTGGCACAAGTCCTTTTATTTGACTTGCAAGATGTTTGCATTAACATTGTGACTTATTTTTGGCTCTGTGTTAAAAAGATTGTTTAGTAACAAAATAGAGCATTAGGATTATGTGGCAGCCAGGAGGAATGCTCTTATTTTATAATGAAACAACCGAACAAATGTTCTTTACAGTGATTCATTCCTCATTTGGGAAAAATTTCTTTTTATATATGTTCTCTTTCTACTTGATAGATGAAGTTTTTTTACCTTCAATATTTAGGTAGAATTTTCAGTGAGCGATTTGGGAACAATCTCTGTCAATTACAAAGATAGTCTCCTTTGCAGAAGGAGCTGGATTGAAACTGTAGGATTGAATGTTGGGAACCACTTGGGTTCTATTCCTAACTGGGTCAGAGTTTGCGTATAACCTTGATATATTCACTTAATCTTTTTTAAACTTAGGTTTTCTGTCTCAGATGGGCGGAAAATTGCTTACCTATTTGGCTAAGGCAGAAACAATTTCCTGATAGGATGATGACTCAGCAGCTTAGGGAGGCTGTGTAACCTCTTGTCCTGGACATCTCCAAGGAGACAGAGTTAGCCAGCTGCAAAGAGGGATTTAAGTGTGGTGCTTGAAGACAGGAGACCAGACCAGGCAGTGGAGGCTTGACATTTTGGAAGAGTAGACACCGAGTCATGGAGGGCCTGCTATTTGCCAAGCACTGTGTTAAATTCTCAAATATATGGTGACCCAGACACACCCAAAGCTTTTGCCTTCCTGAAGTTTACTGTCAAATCTGCCTTGTGTATATTTGAGATTATTCAGAGAGAAGTTCTACGATTTTTATTATCTAGACATGAGTTTTGTTTTTTGTTTTTTTTTAAAGATTGTTTTATTTACGCATACAAGCTGGGGTACAGGCCAGAGGAGTGGAGAGGTGAGAGGGATCACCAGAGACAGAGTGGGGAGCAGATCAGGCAGATCGTCGGAAATACACTGCTGAGGGGAGCAGCGGGTGAGGCAGGAGAGGTCTGCGCGCCATGTGGGAAACTCCCCGCCCAGGCGTCGAACTCATGTCACTGCTGCCGACAGCTCCACAGTGCAGCGCTTAACCACTGTGCCACCAGGGAGGCCCGAGTTTTGGTTTTTGTTCTTAAATATGGGTCGCTGCTCAAAATACACAATCCTGGGAGTGTTGTGGGAGTAGAGACTGATTTTAAATGGAGTATTGGTAACACAAGCTTAGGAGAGACGTGTGATGTGACACGGCAGGTGAGAGGGGAGCAGGGCTCACACAGGCTCTTCCATTATTTGGGAGGAGAGGGTAGGGAGTTGTTAAATGCCTCGTATCAACATTCAGGTAAGAGTTAATGACCCCTCCTCTCTGCTACCCCCAGAAGGGTTGTTGTCCAACTTCGATGATATTGATTGGATCTGAAGCAACTGAACAATGGATTCTAAAAGTGGGTGCTGATCCTGATCTCCAGTCAGGGGTAATCTCCAATGGCAGTGTGTGGGCCATGCAATGGCTTCCTTGGTCTTGTACCAAGGTTTTGCTTTCAGCATGCATCCGGACAAAGAAGTGGCTCTTCCTAAGATAAGAAGTTTGAAATGACCCTCCGCCTGCTACTGTGAGTGTTACTCCTGCAGGTGAAGTAACAGGTGCTGGGATTAAGGAGGTAGTGAGAGCTGCAGCATCACATGGTAGGTCCTTTGTGCAGACACCAATTACCTGGGGTTTCCCGAGTCCTTCTTCGTTATGTGTTCCATTATAATTTTTAAATTAAAAAGGCTTGAGCTCTTATCATATTTATGGGAGGGTGTATTTTTTTTTAAAGATTTATTTATTTATACATACAAGCTGGGGTACAGGCCCGAGGTGTGGGGTGGCGAGAGGGTTCACCAGAGACAGAGTGGGGAGCAGAACAGGCAGATCAGAAATACACTGCTGAGGGGAGCAGCGGGTGAGGCAGGAGAGGTCTGCTGCACCATGTGGGAATCTCCCTGGCTGGGCGTCGAACTCCCTTCGCTCCTGCCGACAGGTCCACAGCACAGCACTTAACCACTGCACCACCAGGGAGGGCCAGGAGGGTGTATTTTTAGGAGATCTCATGATTCTTATGGGCCTCATTTCTTCGTGTCATCTCAATCAAAGTTTCTACTTCTATTGAATTCATCATAACTCTTCTTATTACTCCCAGCATATAGTTGTCCACCTCCAACCCGCAGCCTTATACCATATTAGGAGCTGCCAGATTCTTTCATACCTGAAGCACCACTGATCCAAGGCAATGAAAGAGACTATGTCACAGCAAATGACTTAAAACCAATGCTGATTATTTTGATTGATGCTCAACTTCCCTACTACTATATTATTCTTAGCCATTGGGTACTTTCTTGCCCTTATTCTAAAATTCAGCACTGGACCTCTTACACTGGTCAACAAATTTTTGCAAAAGTCATGTTACTGAAATAAAGTTAGTCATTTCCTATCAATTTGTATGTGCTCAATACAAATATAACAGCCAAATTCTAATTTTGACTCTAGTTTTTTTTTTGTAATCTGCAATAAATTGATGTTTACATCACAAAATGCATGACAATAGTAATAAGCCTATGGTTAATATCTGTAAAAAATTAAGTCATAAATTACTTCTTAGATTTCTTCGCTTGTCTCTTGTACAGCTGCACAGGAGCATCTCTGGGGAGTGTACAGCAGTAGTCAGCCAGCATTGTAGTGGACCATTTTCCCTGGTATCTTTGTTCCATTGATGCGATATCTTAATGCAAACATTTGCCATGTTCATCACTAACCATACCACAGTTTTCAGGGAAGAAATCCAGATGGGAATGAAGGAAGTGGGTCTTTAGAGGCATATTGCAGCCAAGTTTTTGATACTGCATCATCATGTCTTCTACTAGTTCCTTGTAGTTTTTTGCCTTAACATTCCCAAGAAAGATTGTAGGCACTAGGCAAAAAGCATTCCATGCTTGTTTCACATCACCCTGCAGCAAGTTGCTGAACCAGTCATTTTAGAAGAGCTCTTGAATCTGAGGACCCACAAAAACTCCCTCTTTAATCTTTGCTTCACTTTCTATGTAAAGTAACTGTGACATCTTCTTCTAGAAGATTCCATTGTTGGAATCTTGATCCTAGCAATTCTGCCTTGTTCTGGGATAAGTCCAAATCACGAACCAGGTCATTGAGTTCTTCCTGTGTTAGTCTGTGTGGGGTTGATGATGCACCACAGTGAAAATCTGGATCATGGCATGCTGATGGAACAGGAGAAGAACAGATTGGCTCACCCTTGTCCTCATCATATGAATGAAGAGAATATTCTGCTGGAGGTTCTGTAATAGGAAGTCCCTCACCATGTGGAACTGGTCTTAATGCAGACGGAGTGTTTGGGTAGACCATTCTCGACTTCTTTTGCTTCGTTATTCCACTGGAAAGAGGAGGAACTAAGCAGAAGTAACAGTCTTTTATGTGGTTGCTTGGCTCTCTCCATACCATGGGGACTGCAAACGGCATGGATGGTCTTTTGCCATTTCACCACTGTGAAAGCTGTGTTGTACATGGAGCACAGCATATATGTGGGGCCCAAGGCTTGTCTTGGTCACCAACCTTGCATCCGAAGTCAAGATATGTCTTTTTCACTTGAGAAGTGATACTTTTCTTCTGGTTGACAAATGTCACTTCCCCACAAATAGAGCAGAATTGTCCACACTATTAACACACTTTCGAGGCATTTCTGTTCTGTATTGTGCCTAAATGGATAAAATAATAACAGTTCTATGGAACAGTAGCTTCAACTGTCTCACACAAAGTCTGAAATATTTTCAATGTTCAACCTTTCCGACAGGGCTTTATCTGGTGCATTGCTGATGTCAGCTTACTTCAGCAGCTGCCTGGCAATAGTATTGCATTGCATCAGAAAATGATGCAATCAACTCTGGATGATGTGTGCATGATGGCATTATGCAATACGATGCAATATTACATCATTCTCGGTTGATTTAGGATATTGTTGCAGTCCTAGTGGGTAAATTTACATGGTGAAACATATAAAATGAATTATATGAAATATTTTCAAAAACGAGATCTAATAAAAAATTTTCAGGGTTATATTCATGTTGAGTACACCAAGATACTACAGATTAGGGCCTTTTAGAGTCAGTTATGATCTCAATGTTGACCAGTGTTATCAGAGAGCTGGAGAAATAATTCATTAAGCTGATCAGTCACACTCATCCATTCTGGGACTCAAAGCACTATTGCTTCCCCTTAATAAGGAATGATTTTCTCTTTAATACTATCAAAGATGTAGGTATGGTTTCCTTTCTCATGAATCTCTTGGAAGGGAATAGGAAAATAGGAATTTATCTTCTCTCTGGCAGGATTATGCTACCTTTATGTCCCTAGGGAGGCAGAAATATTTCCTTTTTCCAGCTTTTCTACATAAGGAAGAAGGCAGCCAGCATTTTGTAAAACAGATTGGTAGTAAACTGAGAAGTCCCCAGAAATCCACTGACAAAGACTTAACATTTAAAGATAGTGTCTTGGCCAATTTTATAAACAAAGATTACAAATTTAACATTACTATCTCTGCAATAAAGTGGGCATTCCTATCAGCATGCATGGCCAGGACAAGATGGTGTGAGTGAAACACACAGGGAACCTCTGGGAGCAGAACAAGAGTGATCGAATCTGGACTAAAATTATTCCCTTAGTCCAGCCCTGAGGGAACTTAAGACCAATATCAGAAACTCCTGTCCTGTCTATTAGGCACAGATGTACTTGCATAAGTCTTTAGAGTGAACTGTATTTCATTCTAATTGTGACTTCAATTATTTTATTGACAAATACTCTACTTGTCTTCAGAAAATCACTTCTCTGTACAGTTATCACCTGTCAAGAGAGGCAATATGAGGTAGCAGCACCCTTTACAGATTGCTGTGTTAACTAAGTTTACTTATAGAAGGAAATATGATAAAATACAGAGTTAAAAACCATGTTTTTAGAACAGTCATATATTAAGTGTTCCCTTTCCAGATAATTTTACCCTTTTTTCATGTAATACAGAATATATCATTTTTGGAAAAATGTACATAGATGAAATATGAAGAGATATGTTTGTTAGAGTAATGGTACATTGCACGGCCTCTCTATAGGCAGTTCAGCACATGACTTTTGCTTTCTTTTGGACAAGCAGGAGGGCAAATTTTTGCTGCTTTGCTCTCTCTTAAAGGGCTTTGCCAGATTAGGTCAGACCCACCAATGATGTTCTCTTTTGATTAACTCAGTGTCAACTGATTAGAAACCCAGTCTCAGTAGTGATAACCCGACACTGGTCTGGCCAAACACACAGAGAAGGGTCTATACTAGATCTGTATGCCAAAGGGGTAGGAATTTGGGGGGCCATATTAAAATTTTGCCTACCACAAATGATGCGTGTCTTTCATCTTTCAGAACCTGTAAGACATGGTAATTTAAAAAAAATCAAAGTTCACACCAAGGATCAAATATCAAACTTTATTTTGTAGTGTTATCCTTCTTTTCCTTTTAAATTTGAAATATTGAACAATTTTCTCTATTTGCTATAGGCTTCCCCAGGTAAGATTACTTTAGAAAAAGTCATCCAGATATCAGCCATCTGTAGACTAACACATCCCAAAGAATGATTTGTAAATGGGAACCTGAAAAGTTTAGGGAATACACATTGCTAAATTAAGGCATCCAACTATAAACTCAGAGGAGTATGGCCAAATTAGCCTGTCTAAAGTTGTAGCCAAGTCACTTGGCCTTTACGTTCCCTAAAGGACTATGGTTTCCATAAGTGCACTGAAAATAACTTAGAAAGTGGTCAAAGTGGTCAAATCATCTCCCTTATTCCCCTGACTTTGGTTTCCAGATAAAAGAACATTCTTCTGACTTGAATTTGTTTGTCTAGCTACCATACAGAGAATTTACTGACCAATTGAGAAGGGAATTCCAGTAATCTTAATGATTACATTTTTCTATGAAAAAAATAGACATTCTGGTTTATATTTTATTTTTGAGAATTTGATTAATGTTAATCAGGACCTAGAATCAGGTGTACCAACAGAACTGACTTTCCAGCCAAGAAGTTGAGGACTTGACTCTAAATGAGATGACCAAGGACATCATCAGACCCTGACTGACTCCTAGCCCAGACAATCATTGTGTCTCCACTTTCTCTCACTGCAGCCTGTTTGATTGATAACATGCTTTGAGAAGGCGATGTCAGTGACCCTAATGTTCTGAGCAAAAATCATCTGGTGGCACAGACTGACAACTTGAATATGTTTTCAGCTAAAATGAGCAAGTGGTTCCAGCAGTTACCATAGCAACGGTGTGGCTAGAACCCTGGGGAGTTTTCAGCAGCGGAATAAGGGCAGCTGTGTGGATGGCTTCAACTGGAATTAATAGTGACTAACTTTTAGGAATAGCCTGCTGGGAATCCTTTATGTTTTTTCTAGTAAACATAAGTATGCGCTGTGCTTGTTCTTCAACACGAAACACTTGACTTTTATGCAACATTTCTACTTTTTTTTCCCTCTTCATGATAATACAACTGTGAAGTGAATCTTCATAAAAGCCCCCAATTTAAAGAATCAGAAAAGGAGGGAAAGTGAAGAATTTGTTTTTAAGCTTAGAAAAACATGTTTTATCTCATTTTCAATTCTGCATTCCTGAATTTCTCCTTTATTATAAGCCTACCAGGCTGCACTTATCTCCAAATTGAAAGAAGGGCCACGTAAGATGCTAAGGGGAGAAAATAGTGACTCAGAGTTGTTTTGAATCTGTTCTGTGAAGTCAGAGTCATTTTTTAAAAAATCGTCACATTATGAATATACCAATGCTAACAAAAAGATAAAGGCTAAGTTCACATCAGGGACCAAAGACTGGGAAGATAATCAGGAATGCTTTGTCACACAATTCAGCAGTGTATGCATAATTTCCATAATTCATAATTTCATCTGAAGTACAATAGAAGTAAAATTGTTGCTGAAAAATATGTTGGTCAGTTCTATTTCTCATTCAGTTATAAACATAATTATGACTGGGCTCAATAGAAAGCAACTTTGGTATTTTTCCTTAGATTTGCTGAAGTAATTTGGCAAATAAAAATTGTGTATTTTTCAGGTGTACAATATGATGTTTTAATATTCATATGCATTGTGAAATGATCACCACAATCGAACTAATTAACATATTCATTATCTCACATAATTTCCAGTGTGTGTACATGTGTGTATGGTAGGAAAACTTAAGATATGTCAGGATCTACTCTTTTAGCAAGTTTCAAGTATATAATAATGTTGTATTAACAAAAGTCACCATGCTGTACATTAGATCTCCAGAAGTGAAGAAAGGATTTAAACCACTTGCTTATTTATGTCAATTATATCTTTTTAAAAATTATATTATTTTTATTAAGGTAATGTTGTATAAAACAGTTTATGACTAAAAGGTATAGGTTCACACCTCTTCAGATGTATATTATCACAGCACACTCACCATCAAGGCACCCACAGTCCTCCACCACAGTCTCTGGAGCCTCCTCTACACTTTGCACCCACCTTTTCCCTCCCCATCTGTTAGGGGGAAAATCCACAATAAGATTCTAGGGTTTGTTTTAAAGCACTTGCTTACTGATTGCATTGGAGATCCATCACAATGCCAACTGCTTGGTCATTGAGGAGGGGTGATATTGCAGGTGTTATTCAAGTCAATGTGACTAAAGTATGCTTGACTGGTACTCCCGGACTTGTTCAAATTGTTAAGATAACTTAAAGAAGGACAGGTCTGAGAGTGAAAGACAAGGACATCTAGAGGGAGAGTTTACTGATGGTCATAGACTAAAGTGAGATCTCATCTTGGTGAAATAGATTGTGGCCAAGAGGGTAGAGCCAAATATGGTGATTAATTTAAGATATTTGTGCTTTAGAGCAATTACTAAGATTTTCCTTGGAATAACAGAACCACCAAACTGGGAATTTTTTTTCCATAAATCTGTGTAGATAATATTGAGTTAAAGTCACAGAGAATTCTTTGCATCAGAACCTTTCAGTATCTTTATTATATATTATGGACTGAATTTCTCTCCCTGTCCTCCCCGCCCCATTCATATGTTGAAGCCCAATGAGGGTATTTAGAAGTAGGGCCTTTGAAAGGTAATTATGGTTTGGATGTGATTATAAGGGTGGGACTCCCATGATGAGATTAGTGTCCTTATAATCTTATAAAGAGGAAGAGAGACTAGCTACTCTCTGTGTCACATGAGGACTTGGCAAGTTTGGGGTGTCTATAAGTCAGAAAGAGAACATTCATGAGGGAACTGAATTGACTGGTACCTAGATCTCAGACTTCCTCTCCTTCACAATATGAGGAATTTCTTCTCTTTAAATCGCCCAATCTAGACCAATCTATGGTATTTTGTTACTGCAGCCTGAGCTGATTAGAACACTGATGTTTATTATGATATTAATGTTGACTGTAATTTCCAAGAAGAGTGTACAATATGGAGTGTTTCTCACATTTATTTGAATAGGATTCCTTTCTCTTAGAGTATCTGGGGGAAGGTATGGGCAATTCTTAGATGAACTATGATCTGTGCTTTAGAGACCCCAATATAGCCCTCCTCTGACTGTGCCCTTCCCATAGGGTCGTGAGGATATTCCCAGCCAGAATCATGGTTCCCTCTTCCTTATACATCATGCTCTGGACCTGCATGACTTTGTAGTCTGGCTTCTTACAGTGGACTCCCTTTACACTCAAGTCCAAGGACTGCCAAGAGATAGCTGTTTACAAGGGTTTGGGGATAGAGCTCGGAAGAGAGAACTAGCATTGTTTCCACACATGAAAACATGAGGTGTCTCTTGGTATGGTTTGGAGTCAAAGAGAAGTGAGATGTCTGGGAACAATCTTGCTACCCATAAGCAAGTTTCAATGCAGAATGCTTAATGCTTGGAGTCTAAGAATTCTAAATTTGAATCTGGCCTTCCAAGCTGTTATGAAGATGTATATGCAAAACCAGGAGGATTCTTTACTTGACAGTTTGCTAGTTTGATTTATAACTTTAAAATATTTAGAAATATGATAACTGGGCCTCTATTTGTACTTCAAGTCTTGCAGCAGTTTGGAGAGAGCCTGGGCTGGTATACCCCAGGTCATGGGTTTAAATGTTTGCTCTAAGTTCCACCCTGTTAACATTTTTCATCTACTATTTTATTTACCTGTGGCATCCAGAATTATCCACACCAAATACTATGCCACAAAAAGAGATTTTATCTACCAGTGTGGAAGAAGAATTTGAAGCAGTGGTTCTCTCTAATTTTCAGTTCCTCGTTTGTAAAATGGGACAATATTAAAGCACTTCCTTCATAAGGTTGTTGTGAGGATTAAATTGAGTAACAGTGTGTTTAGCACAGTGTTTAGTATACAGAAAGCCCTCAGCAAATGTTAGGTATCATCATCATCATCATCATCATCATCATCATCATCATCATCATCTTGGTTCAGAGTTGAATATTGCTGGTTATTCAACTCTGATAACAGTGCTTATTGTGTAAAAAAGTGTGTCTCATTTGGCATTTGGGATGTAGGCTCATCTTGGAGACAGCACCCCCAAACTCCTAGCTGTCTCAAACTGCCATCACCTCTGCCCTGTGGGAAAGTGCCTGTACCAGCCCATGCAAAGGGACCTGGAGTGTGATAAAAGTGAAGGCCTCTCTATGGCTGGAAATGAGCCCACAGGAATGACGGTTTTGATATTCCCACTTCTTCCACACAAGGTCCAGACAGAAATTCTAACCTATGTGTTAAAAGTCTGGCCTTCAAACCTATTATCTGAGAAACAGTCAATATTTAAACTGCTGTCATCAATTAACACAAGCATTAGGTTGATTGTTTTAGCAGAGACAGGAATTGGAGGAAGGAGCTTACATGCTAAGGAAAGATGGAGAGTGAGTAGTATGAAGTAAAGATCCTTGAATTTCGCATGCAATAGAGTGACTTGGTAAAACACAGATTTCTGGGTTCTATCCCCCAAGCTTCTGTTTCAGTAGACTTGGGATGGGACCTGAGAACTTTCATCTCCAACAAGCTCACAGCTGAAGTTGATGCTGTTGGTTGGAGATCACACTTGAGGAACCACTAACCTGGAGCACCGGGCATTTTTTGGAAAAGGCTATACTTCTCTGTCTAGAGGGGCAGTCATGGGGCTGGATAAAGGCGCTATGCACCTGGGATGGGCTGCTTCCCAGATCAGCTTGGGAATGTGGTTTGCAAGTTTTTTTTTTTCATCTTATTTGGTCTTTGATTATTGCTACTCTGGGGCTAACCTCTCTTAACTGCCAGCGCTTAACACATAGTGGGTGCTCTAAGAGGATTCCAGAGATCAAGGAGTTTCCACAAATACCACATTATTAGGCATATCTACTGAAAAGTTAATTTATCTGACACCTGCAGAAAATGAAACAGGTTTTCTAAATAACTAAAGTCAGGGCCTTTCTAAAGGGTAAAAAGCTTGGGCAACCTAGTCAATACAGGTTGCTAAGATAATCAGTTGCACTTGAAAGGAGTCACTGTTTCAGCATCTTCCGTAGGCCTCTAGGCCTTTCTTTATTCAAGACAGAAATTTTAAAATTGAATTTTAATAATGTTGCAAAATGGCATAAGGTGCAGCACCACCAAGGGGCCTCTGGCGGCTGTGCCCATTACCCTATTCAAGGGATGCATCTAACTGGAATTCACCATTTAAAACACCAACCTCATTGTACTTTAGCTATTTTAGGTTTTAACATAATGGAAGTTTATTTTCTGTTCACATAATGATACAGTGCAATTATAAGTCAAGTGGAGGTGGTAGTTGTGTGTGTGTGAGTGTGTGTGTACGTGTGCGCGTCTGTGTGAATCAGTCTGATGTGGACTCTGCCATCTTTAGTGCTAGGTTTCCATGGCCACCCTGAATGTCAACACTCAGGTAACAAATGAGTAAAGAATATGAAGATTATGACTAGGGACCTCAAATTGGTGAACTTCACTTCTGCTCACCTACCGTTGCCTAGTATTTAATTACCTCACTGCATCTAACTGCAGAGGCAGGCCCAAGATAGTGTCTAGCTAGGCAGTCACTTTTTAGTGACAACTTTACACCATAAAAAGAAGAGCGTAAGTGTTTGATGTGCAGTTGGTTTTGCTGAAATAGCTGGAAATCTATTGTGAGCAGTGCTGCAATGAACATACGGGTGCATATATCCTTTTGGATTATTGTTTTTGCGTCCTCTGGGTAGATTCCCAAAAGTGGTATTGCTGGGTCATATGGAAGCTCCATTTTTAGCAGTTGGAGGAATTGCCATACAGCTTTCCATAGTAGTTGGACCAGTTTGCATTCCCACCAGCAGTGTAGAAGAGTTCCTTTTTTTCCATATCCTTTCCAGCAATGATTGGATCAAGAAGATGTGGTACATATATACAATGGATTACTATTCAGCATTCAAAGAAGATAAACACATGCAATTTGCAGTGACATGGATGGAACTAGAAGGGATCATGCTCAGCGAAATAAGCCAGAAAGAAAGAAAAATATTGAAATGGTTTCACATAACAGGACTATAGGGAAACCAAATAAGAGAGAAACACTCAGCAAGGGAGTGGGAGGATAAGGGCACAAAATGGAGTAGAAAAGGACACAAAGGACCATGGAGATGGGTCATGGGTGAATTGGTGGTGGATTACCTAAGGTGAATACAAAATATAAAAGATACAAATATCAATAAAAAATAGCTGGAAATCTTTGAAAAAATTATGATTTCTTGATTCTGACTGACACATAGGATGTCATCTTTTCTTGAAAATTTAATATAGTGTTTCCTAGGAATATTTGGGTTTACTCATAGTTAACCTAATCCTATTGACTGTGTTCTCCAAACAAAAATAAACATGACAAATGTTTTGTAATTAGAAAAAGTTTAGGACTTGCAATATGGCAGATTTCCATCTTAGAAAGGTGTGGCATGCTTTAACATCTTAACGGGCCTGAGAGCATATAAAGAAACTGGTTTGTTTTCATTTAACCTGGTACTTTCTTGTGTAATTTGCCATGGAGCACTGTTTAGCAACAGGTACTGAGAGGCCCTGGATATAAGGGTATCAGCTAAGTGACCGACTTCTGCTTTGACTTAGTTGTGAAGCTAGTGAGATAGGTGGGGCCTTGCCCCCATATCAAGTGACTTGGTGTGGTATGGGCTGGAGCTCTGCTTCTACTTTTGAAATTAAATTTGTGGTTTTTTTCTATCTCTTCTCTCTGTGATGGGTCATGAGGCTCTCCCTTTTTAGCATGGCTAGTGTTTCTCCTCCAAGCAATGTCCCACCTCTCCTGGCCCTCTGCTAATCTTCTCTGGGCTGAGAAAACAATCACCAAACTTGCTGTAATATATTAAAAATAAACTTCTGAGAGAGTCTTGCAGGGAGTAGGGTGTAATTCTTCTGAATAAGTTCCATGACCTTAAATGAATATATTTTTGTTGTTCAGTTTTTCCTTCCTTCCTTCCTTCCTTCCTGTTTCATGCCTCTATTTTAGAGAGAAGTGTTCTAAGGAGTAGAAACAAATAGTACTATTCTTACCTGGCCAATAAACGCAGTTTCACTTCAGTAACACAGCTATAATCAACCTCATCCCCCAAAGGCCTACCATTGATTTTTCCATAACTCCAGTTTCTACACAAGGAATACTTTCTGATATAAATTACATTTTAACAGGTGTGACTCTTTTTATTCATCTCAGATTACTTAAGTGGACTTTTAAAATACATAGTCACTCTTTCATTTATTTCTCTTCATTTTTCCCAGTTGTATCTCGAACTGGGAGGTGAGAAAATAAAATATTTTGTGAGTATTGAATTGTTGTCCTGTGCTTCCTTTCTATCTAGCCAAGTGTTCCATCAAAGGATCAAACAACATGCTCCAGGGAAAAGAAATGAACAGGATCTGTTTAGCTACTTAATGGTTTGTTGTTGGTTTGCATGAAGAAGGATGTCTAACCAGTTATATTTTTATAAAGAAAATTTCTTCAGAGTTAGAGAAACTATTTGATACCACAGGGGGGGGAAACCTGTTGTACTAGCTGCTTCTGAGAAGGATCACATATTTCAGCTTCCTACACATTGCTATGTTGATGATTTGAGAATTTCAGATGACAGGAAGAGAAAGAAAAACTTGTGTTCTTTTCTGTCAGGTGTTCTTAGAAATGCCAACTCATTTTTCTGGAGTATATATAGCACACGTTAACAAGAAAATGAGTCATTCCAGCCCTGCGTGTTACCGTGACACTGTAGTAACACAACTTACTATAGTTTGAAAGCAATAGCCTCTGAATTTTTGAATTCAGTTGGATTACCAAACTGAGAGTGGAAGACCATGTAAAGGGTTCACACTTCAATGAAGTTTCATGTTGCCATCAAAGACGAAAGGCCGTATGTTTAATAATAATATATGCCCTTGTTATTGTGCTCAATGGTTATTAGATGTAATTGGCACTCAGTCCCACATGAGTCTGTTTTGTCACAGCCAGACTAAGCATTCCTAGAATTCTGGTTGTTTTGGGGTCTTTTAACCCCTTACAAAGAGAACAAAACTACAGCAGGAGGGGAAGAGAGAACAAGTCTCTCAATTAGAACTGAGCTCAATTTTGAGTCCAGCATGGACAAGTGGTTAACAGGATAGGGGAGAGTGGATGGGAAACCACTTAGAGGCAGCATCAGGGGTAAGGAGATTGGCTAAAACCAACTTGTTAAGGATTTTGCTGAAGGCAGGTGGGGTGATAAGGCACCAGGGGTGGAAGATGAAGAATATTGACAGTGAGGATTCTTGCCAAATTTTTTTAGCAGGACTTTTTCTAAAATTGAATGAGAAAAAGATAGAAACAGAAGTCCAATGGTTGGGGACTAGTTGACAAGATGGTTTCAGGGAGAGTTTAGTCAAGGAGAGGGTCTTTGTTACCCCATCATCTTTTCCCTCTCACAATTTTCTTCCCTCCAAGCCACTTTACCCATACCTGTTGACAGTCCCTAGTCTCCACATCAATCCCAACTTCAGGCAAAAAAAAAAAAAAAAATAACAGGAAAAGACATTTCAGAAAATGTTAACTTTGCTTGATGAGTTGTAGCTACCAAGAACTCAGGGTGAACAGAATCTGGGTCTCACCTGGGTGGACCAGAATGTCAAGGCATAGGAAGAGGTGCTGTAGCCAGCATGCCCTAAGAAAACTCCAGGATTTATGGACCCTAAGACTTGTACAATTTTTAAAAATATAAGACCATGTGAACAGATTATAGAATCTCAAAAGAGTGGTCTTAATGCTATCTTCCTAGTAAATCTGCCTCTAAAGCAGCTGTAAACATATTCACTCTGAGCCTACACCCCAGTGGCCATTGTTATTCCAACTAACCATTTTTCCCCCTTTGTGGCTAGTGCTTCTTGTGCCCTATTAAGAAGTTTTTGTCAGGGCCTCCCTGGTGGCGCAGCGGGTTGGGTCTCAGCACTATGAAGCTATCAGCAGCCACTGCAGCATGAGCTCAATCCCCAGCCAGGGAACTTCCCACATGGCACAGCAGACTTCTCCTGCCTCTCCCGCTGCTCCCCTCAGCAGTGTATTTCAATCAATCTGCCTGTTCTGCTCCCCTCTCTATCTCTGGTGAATCTTCTCACTGTCCTACACCTCTGGCCTATGCCCCAGTTCTTTTATGAATAAATAAATAAATCTTAAAAAAAAAGAAATTTTTGTCAATCATGATGATATTTTTCTATATCTTCTTATAAAAGCTAAACTGACATTTTATATCTATAATCCCTGTGGAGTTTATGGTATGAGGTAGTAGTCATTAATTTTTTCCCCCACAAGGATATCCATTATTTTTCATGGATCATCATTTCTACAGTGCAGTTCAGATTCATTTTTATTTTAAATCAGGTAGCCATATATGTTTCTGATTTCTATTCTTTTCCATTGGTCAATTTGCCTAACCTTGTCCCAGTGCCACACCATTCAAATTACTAGAATTTTAAAATTAGTCTTGATATTTGTTAGTCTTCTAGCATTGTTCTGTTTCATGATTATCTTTGTGTTCCTAACTTTTTACTTTTCCATATAAATTTTAAAATCTGCTTGTTAACTTACATACACATATGCACATACACATGAAAAACTTTTCTTGAAATTTTTAACATTTAGGCTTCTGGAGATGTTTAGGAAAGCTGACGACCAGATTTTAACAGGTGCAATGTTCCTTCTTTATTAATGGATATTTTGGCATTATTTGTATGATTTTTGAGACCGAACCAACCAAGCAAACAAACCCGAAACAAAACTCTCAATCATCTGTGATAGAAAGAAAATAGAATTAAAACTGATAATTGAAATATGCAAATAACCTCATATTTTATGTGAATAATAGTTGTAATATGTTTGTCTACTTAGCATTGACCACAATTGTCATTTTCCAAGGTGGGGGAGGGGGTAATAATAACAATTAACATTCATCAAACACTTAAATTCTGTGCCAGCCACAATTGTAAGCTCTTAATCTTCACAAAACTGTTTGTCATAGGCAGTATTTTATCCCCATTTTATAGATGGAACAACTGAGGTACAGAGGATAAGCAAGTTGGCTATGGTTAAAATATCTAGTAAGTGACAGAACCAGAATTTGAGCTCAAGGAGTCTGAGGCAATTCTCTAAATTTACTTTACACCACAGTATAGTAAAAATACTATAGGAAAATGGTACAGGTACGGAAAATGGTACAGGTATAGTAGAATGATAGGAAGAAAACTAGATAGAGAAAATTAGGAAATCAGATCTTGGATTGGGTGTTCTGAGGAAGGACCCCATGGCCCAATACTAAAGTGGGCACTGCAGTCTGGGCAGGAATCCCTGAGGCATTGTAGGTGTAGGTGGGTCTAAAAAAATAGGTAGGTCTGGGAAGAGCTCCAGAAGGTGCTGGGCTGTTATGGGTACAGATTCAGGGTTAGTAGTATTCTTGATAATGTGTTTACTGTCCAATGAGGAGATTTCAACTTGCCATGGAAACCTCTACACTTCAGAGGCCCTGCTTTGCTGCCTTCTAAGGATCACAGAGGTTTTACCCTTGAGGTTCCCAAACTGCTCCTCTCTCCGCGGCATGCCCCGTTTTGCAGATTCCTTGATTTCCAGCTGGGATCTGTAAGGTCTGAGTTAGGGGAAAAATTCTCTTAAGCCATTCATTCTTCCGTTCCAAGCTCCTTTGTCCATTACAAAAGCAAAATAAGAGTTCTTCCCTTTTCTCTCTCCAATCTCTTTCCTTCTCTCCAATAATTAAGCTAACTAAATAATAACTTCACCATTATCATCACCTTAATATTTATTGAGCTCTTGTTATATGCCTGGCAAGGTATTAAACACTTCTAATGCATTATCTCATTCAGTCCTATAACCACCTTAAATGGCAGATACTAATTTCATGGTTGCCACTGGTCAGAGGAGTACACTGAGGGTTAGAATGGTCAGGGACTTCTCAGTGTCAATTTGCTCAAGGTTAACTTGCTCCAAAACTAGCGAGTGCCAGAGCTATGTTTTAAACCCAGGTGTCTGATCCAAAAGTCCAAGTTCTTAACCCATCATAGTGTACCATCAAAAGAATAAGTTTGCAGTTACGGAGTTTAGGCAAGAACTGGAAGGGCAGATATGTGTGAAATATGAAGTTCTTTCTCACCACTAATATTAGTGGCTTCTTCCTCTAAAACAGCTGGCCTCACTTGAAGTCTAGAGCACTTTCCTATCACGAATCTGTTACGGTTTACATCATTTAATGTAGCGTCATTTTGTTACTGTCCCTTTTGATAGATCTTGACATCCGTGGAAGAAAGACTTTTTTCATCCTCTGTTATCTGGAGGAGGATCTGACTCTCTGTAGTACTTGATGTTCTGATTTTGTTGTTAAGAAGGCAGCATGTGAGTCCACAAGTGTTGCAATCAGAGAACGCCTGGCTTTGAAATTTAATTTTGCCGCCTACAGGCTGGACTTTTGATACAGGGCAATGCACTGATTGTTTCTGGGGGTGTGTGCCCATATCTGGAATACAAGTGATTATTTCTTCAGGGTTTTAGGAGATCTAAATGACCACATGTATGTGAAAACACTTTGAAGATTCATGAAATGCACTACCTAAATGTGATGTATATGATATCGCTACTGTTCCTGACCTCAGTTGTTGGAGCTGGGTCTTCCACATCCTGTGGCTGAAGTTGCCTAAGTGTGTGTGATATCCAGCACCCAGCAGTGTTCCTTTATAGTAACAGGTACCACTAATCAGTACTGCCCATGTCATATAGATAATCTGCTTCGTTTAACATTGACTGTAATAAAATTGATGGGTCACAGGCTTATATTCTTTCATGTCTTCGCCCACGTTTGCTCTAGGTCCTCAGGAGATGTGAAATGAGCATAACTCTGAGTAAAGAAAGTAAGTGTCTACACAGGTAGCTGATAATTGGCTTCCTAACCATTGAAAGTTAAGTATAGTGACTCATCGAAACACAATGTTCTTCCTAACACTCTTTATCATCCACATTTAACCTGGCTTGTTAAATGAAGCAGAGAACATAAAAACCTTAGGAAGCTGACATCTAAAAAAGCTTTTAGAAGTAATGAGTCAAAGATTCAAGAATCTCTTCAAACTTGACATTCACTTCAAATTCAACGTTCCCATGCTGTTAATTTTTCTTATTATTAAATTCCTTATGCTAAGGGAAAATCTCTTTTTTTTTTATTGCTGTAGACTTTATCTTCAGTCATCACACGTTCTCGCAAGATTTTCTGAAGTTCTTAAACACCTACTATTCTGCAAAGGCAGATATGATTTCCAGACATTTTCTTCTTTTCTTAATTTTTTTTAAAAAAAGATTTACTCATTCAAACCAAAGCAGTAATTTTACCAAAAGGGATTTATCAGCAAAAGGCAAACAGGAACTTAGCTAATAGAAACTCAATGTTTTAGCCAACCATACAAAGAACTGTATTAGTACTTAATAAATTATTAGATTGTAAATAGTATAAAATGTTTAAAAAACAAAACGTTTCCTCACCCATTTCTAGTAGATGATGTTGATGAATAATGAAAGAGATGGCATTTCTTGTAATAGTGAAAAATGGGGGCACATTTAAAGACACAATTTTAGGGAGACAGTTAAATAAATTATTGTTTATTGAATAATTTGCACCCATTAAAATGGTATTTTCAAAAGAAGTAATTACATGGGAATATGTTGGCTAACATACTATTCAGTGAATAACCAGGTATATAATTTTTTTTATATTCCACTTAGAAAATATGTACATATTCATATAGAAAGGAAGCTGGAAGGAAATCTACCACTGTATTAACTGAGGTTACTGGGTGATGGAATATTTGTAAAGTTTATTGTTGTTTTAATTATTTTGTATTTCCAAATGTCCTGTAATAAGAATGTTTAAATTTTGTAATCAGAAAAAGTACTACTTTCAGCATGTCTTACAAAACACTTGTGATTATTACACTACCAAGTTTTAAATTATGAAAAAAAATTTAAACATTATATTGATACTGACTTCAAAGAATAAAAACAAAGGACCTGGGCAGCAGAAATCAGTTGTCTTGAACCTCCCAGGGTCCTTTTCTCTATATGTTCATTTTCTTGACTTTATAGGTCTAGTTGATTGGGCAGATAATAGAACTTTCTGGAAGAGTTCCCTGAATCCTGTACTAGTAAAACAGTTCCGGTGTCCCCTATCATTAGGTCCTGCTTAATCCCAAATAGAACAGACTGGGGTTGTGGGTGGGGAGGGCGGGGAGTTGGGGGGGGGTACTGGTGACCCAATTTAGTACATGGAGTTTAGTGTAGTTATGATTATGGGTGGGTCATGGTTTTCAATCACTAACTGCTACCTCTCTGTTACTACTTAGTTTCCATACATGGATTAACAGACATTTGAGGTTAGCACAATGCCTGGCCCCATAGTAAGCATTCAGTAAAAGTTAGCTCTTATTAATCTTCAAAAGAAGTGGAATCCTTTCATCAACTCTGCAGGCATAGGTTAGAACAATTCTAGCAGGTTAGTCTACCAACTGCCTCCTTGTGGGAAGAAAGTAATTAACAGGGGGTGGGAAGGGAGGAGGAGCTCAGAAAACCCCAGAAGGGCTGTGTCAGGAAACACATTGTTGGAGGCAATAGATTAAGGGTTGCAAGAGAGGGTTCAATTTTGGAGGGGCAGATTGGGGACAAAATGGAAAAAGCTAGGTAACCCCACCTGAGGGGCAACAGATTGGGGATATGGAGCTTCTGCTGCTCCTGAGCTTGCCAGAGACCTTTTATCTGAATAGACAAGGAGGGGGAGGCCACCACCACCCCTGTCTGGTGCTCACTTCCTCTCCAGACCCTTCTCTTGAACCTGCAACTCAGGAATGTGAGCAAAAGACAGTTCAGGCCATACTGATGAAGGTAACCCTAGGAATAAGCAGTGTCCCTGACTCCAGGGGGGAGTGTAAGGGCAAGCAGTAGAAAGTGACATTTCTCACTCCCAACTCCTAGACTTCTTGCTGCTAACCATGACAAATGCTATTTCCTCAGTGCAAACAGGTGCTCACGTGTACTCAGGGGAAATGAGGCAGGAAGAAATATCCAAGGTGGCAGAAAAATCAATAATTTGACATTTTGGGCTTTGAATTACTTAGAAAGAAATTAGTTTCCTAAAAGTTTATAAAAGAGGATCCTGGCCCTGTCAGGTAAGGAAACTTGAATTTAAAAGAAAAGTGATGTGTTTTGGTGTTATCAGACTGAAGAACCATTCTTACAGAAACACAGACAAAGTTTCCCTTTCAAAGACATCTGGATGGTTCTCATGATTATCAGTTGAACTAGTGGCAGAATGAGGCTCCACTCAGTTCTCTCTTCTGGCATCTGACCTGCAGCACAACTTAAGAGGAAAAAGTTCATCCGTGCAAAACCACACTTGCTTGGTCCCTATGTGTTGGAGTAGTGACAGATTTCTGCCTGGACTGACTTAAAATAGTCCCTGGTCCAGCTGTGAGGCGTTGATTTTCATTCTCCTATCTGAAATAGATGTGGTGTCTTTCTACCCCTGGTAAATATAGAATTTTTTTCCCAAATAGGAATCTAACATAGTGGGCCAGGATAGTAATCCAGGAACAGTCAGACGTCTGATAAAAATGGTGGCTAGGTGGTAGGGGTCGGAGTGGGTTGGGAGTGAGGCCTTGACTTAGAGCAAGCATCTTCTTTTTGTGGTTTGTCAATTTAGAGACAGGCAAGGTTTCCCCACTATGCCTCCTGGCTCTCCTACTATGTGAGTGTGATACCCAGAGAAAGGGGCGATCCTAGGTTCCCTGCTCCACCCAAGTGTGGAGCTGAGCAGGGAAGAGGAGAAGCTGGAGAGGAGACTAGAGAAGGAAGGAGGAAGGATGGAGAGCAAAAAGGAGACCTGGAGGAGGCACATGGACCAGAGAGACATGTGAAGAAGCTGCGCTTGCTTTTTGTTCTTGGACTGGTTGAAACAGATGTGGGTGAGAGATAAGAATGGCAGCTTTTATCTTGATTTTGTTCCTTCTGTCCCAAATGTGCAGGGTGCCTTCTGCCCCTTTCCTATGGGTCCTCACCAGGAGGTGCCTTAGACTTGTGGCAGGTTTTTGAGCCTCAGTGGCCCTGCTTTGGGCCAACCCTGTTTGCCTGGGCATTTACCCATGAGGGGATGAGTAACTGCATGCTTGATTTGAAAATGATATTCTTTGTCTTTGTTGCACACTAATTAAAGTTCCTTTCCATTAAAGGTCTTACACACTAGAATATATTTTGTCTTGATGTGGCAGATGGCAGAACCTATTTAGAATGGGCGGGTTTGGGGATTTTGGGGTACCCCTCTCCCTATCCTGTAACAGTACTACCCTGTCCTTTCATCTAGAACCCCCTCTCTGGATTATAATAATTCAAATTGGATTTGAAAAAATCTATCTGCTAGAGACTAGCTTTTGGGGGGTCTTAAAAGCTTCTTTCAGCTGTAAGAATTCACTACAAATGCAAACATTCAAGGAAGGAGTAAAACCTGTAGCTTTGATGGCTAATTGTCACTACCTATCACCATCACTCTAGTAAACATTTGCTGAGCATTTACTATCAACTTATTAGTTTATTCATTTGTTCATTCATTTTTCTATTTATTTAATATTAGGTTTATTAAGGTATAACTTACATATGGTCAAATTTGTATTTGTTAGTGTGTAGTTCCATGTCTTTTGAAAAAAGCCATGGCAGTATATAACCAACCCCACAATCAAACTACAGGATATTTTCATTACCCCAAAATTTCACTCAGACACCCTCACTGTACCATCAGTTCCTGACAGCAATGGACTTGTTTTTGACCTCGTATTTGAGTCTTTTCTAGCCTTGGCTATTTATAAAAATAAAATATCCCCTCCTCAAAAATGAACTTTAACCTATGTTCAGCTCTCTTTACAATATAGTTTTACTATTCCCTTTGGGAGGGTGTGGGAAACCTTTCACATGCATTTATACTCTCAGCTGCTAGCCAAGCACTCGATAATTGAGAAGCCAGTGAATAGGAGCTGGGAAAAGAGGGCAAGATGGACATTACGCAGGCAGAGACTGGCACTTTGCCAAACACTCTTCTGCCTACAAGACCCGAAGGTGAGTAAGTTCTAGAACACCTTTCACCAGGACTCCTGTTTGCCTACTTCTCCTCAAACTAAATCCAGGTCAGAGGCAAATGGTAAACTACATGAGAATTATTTCCCTTTTTTGGCTTCTATCTTCCCCTTTCCTCACCCAATGGCATCAGCTTTGAGTGACTCTGAATATGACAGTTAAGGTCAGAGGACATTAGCATTATCCCCACAGTTCTGGCTATTGTCACTGGGTAGGTAATGGTGCCAGTACTAAGAGAAAAAAAGGAAGGAAAAGAGTGTTTCTTGAACTGTCGGGAGCGCGCATGGGCCGCACCACCCAGCCGCGGAAATCCCCACCCGGCAGCTGCTGAGGGCATGGACACCTCGTGCCTCAGCTTGTGCCGCACGGTGTACACGTGGACAGCGCACGGATTGGGCACTGGGGCTGACATTTACCGCCATTGGCCAGCAGGGATTGACCTTTGTACGGATTGGTTGTTTGTGCTTCTCCTTTTGCTGATTGGCTCGCTAAATGTATAAATGTAGAGGGATCCCGGAGGGCGTGGAGAAGAAGAGAAGAAGAAGGAAAGAGAAGAAGAAGGAAAGAGATAAGAAGAGAAGAAGAATAGAAGAATAAAGACTGCAGGTTTGCTGAAAGATTGCTGCCCCGTGTCGTCCTTGCTGGTCAAGCGCGCGACATTGAACTTCGGCCATGTGCCCGGC